>JALIZH010015585.1:0-29907 GCA_030522465.1 Rhipicephalus appendiculatus
CCACAGAAATGGATCGCATATATATATATATATATATATATAAAAACTGTTACGATGAAATATGTTTATTTAAAGATGGGCTGATGGAAAAAGGGTTGCTGCCGCGCCGACACCGATACGCTCGCGAGACAAGCGCTCTTCGTCCTCTTCTCTTTTCGTCCCGCTTGTCGCGTTTGCGTAGCATTCCTCCCTCCACAGACGAAGCCCGCCGGGCAAGTAACGGCTACGTGAACGCGGAGTCGCGCGAATGACAGCGCTTTAGGCGGGCGACGTGAACTAGTTGCGTCTGCCGAGAACGGTAACCGTGATGTAGGAGACGAGCTATCGAATACGTCAGGTCACTGATGCGATCGACGATGACGAAAGGGCCTGTGTAACGTGCTAGAAACTTTTGACACAAGCCACGCTTGCGAAGCGGCGTCCAGAGCCAAACTATGTCGCCTTGGCGTAAGACACATCCTTGTGCCTTGAATCGTAGGTGATCTTGGAACGGTTCTGGGATGCCAACGTACGGAGCTGAGCTACACGCCGCGCTTCCTCTGCGCGGCAGAGAGTCTGTGCAATAGAATTGTCTGCATGGGTATTAAAAGGCAGAATCGTGTCAAGGAAGCTGCGGGGTGGTCTAACATAAAGGAGATAGCAAGGGCTGTAGCCAGTGGCTTCATGCCTCGCCGTGTTGTAGGCGTATGTAATAAAGGGTAGAATGTCATCCCAATTCTTGTGCCTTGAATTGACATACATAGAAAGCATATTGGTAAGCGTTCTGTTCGTGCGCTCGACGAGACCATTTGTCTGCGGGTGACAGGAGGTCGCATGGCGAAATCGACATTGACGTAAGAGCTCTTCGACTACGTCGGCAACGAACTGGCGACCATGATCACTCAGAATAATACGAGGTGGTCCATGGCGCAGTATGACTGAAGACAGGAGGAAGCTTGAAACATCGATTGCCGTGGCTGTTGGCATTGCTTTGGTCTCCGCATAACGCGTCAGGTGGTCTACACAAACGATGACCCAACGATTGTTGTTTGATGAGCGCGGGAAAGGGCCGACGAGATCCACTCCCACCATTTCGAAAGGAGTTGAGGGTGGTGTCAAAGGGTGAAGGAGTCCAACCGGGGCAGTGTTGGGGCGCTTGAATTGTTGGCACTTGTCACAACTGGCCACATACTTTTCTATTGTCCTTCGCATTCTAGGCCAGTAGAATCTACCTTGAATGCGGTGATACGTCTTGGCGAAACCCATGTGCCCAGCGGTAGCGTCATCGTGCATAGCACGGAGCACGTGTCGTCGCAGATTCGTGGGCACCACTAACAGTAGGCGTGCACCGTCAGCTGAGTAATTCTTTTTTATAGAGCAGGTCATCTTGCACTGGTCCAGGATCCGTCCTTCTTCTTCACAAGTATGACCGGCGCAGCCCAAGGGCTAGAAGAATCTTGGATGACGCCCTTGGCCAGCATGTCGCCCACCTGGTCAGCGATGACCTTACGCTCCGATGCGGACACGCGGTAAGGCTTCTGCCTTATTGGATGGGCTGAGCCGGTGTCGATCCTGTGACGAGCCCGCGTATTGGGAATGCGTACTTGGGTAGCTTCCTGGCTGAAATCAAACAATGAAGCATGCCTGCTGAGGACACTGACCAGGACTTGACGCTTCTCAGAGGTCAGTGACTTGTTAACCATATTCAGGAAAAGTGACGAGTCTTCAGGAACACCAGGGCTAATATCAGATGCGCGGGCTTCGTGCGATGTGTCATTATTTAAAGCAGCTATGTCAACGTTGGTATCCACTTCAAACGATGCAAGCCGCATACCACTCGGTAGCACAACAGACTGGTCAGATACATTTAACACCCAAAGTGTGGTTGTTCCGCTGGCTAAAGAGATGACGCATCGAGGTACGCACACACTTTTCTTCATCACGATCGGAGACACAGGCTCAACAATCGCAGCAGGTGCATCAGTGTCAACACTATCAGCAGCAACTCGAACTCTGGATACGGAATGTGCCGGGAGGACCACATCTTCAAGAACGGCGAGGGTGGGTGGATAGGTAGGAGGTTGGTCGGCAAGAGGGGGCAGAAAAAGCTCGCCGGTACCGCAGTCAAGTGTGGCACCACACTGCTGTAGGAAGTCGACGCTACGCAAACGTGACAAGCGGGACGAATATATATATATTGTAACGATGGAATGGATTTATTTACAGAGTGAGAGAAGTGAAAGATGCGTAGCGCAGTGCAATTAGGGACAGGACGGTCAGCCCCACAACGGCTCGCTGCTCTCTTCCTCGTCCTCTTCTTCTTGGCTTCAGCAAGCTGCTGCAGCGTGACAATTTCTCCGGGTGGAGACGAAGCTCTCCGAGCGAGTTATGTAGCCCGATGATAATAATGCTTCAACCGGGCAACGTGCACTGGTTGGGTTCGACGTGACCGCCGGTTGTCAGAGGTCACTTTGGCGATGACGAACGTGACGTCACTCAAACGTCTCAATATGACGTAAGGTCCGCTATACCGGGACAAAAACTTAGTGTACAATCCTTTCTTTCGCACAGGCATCCAAAGCAACACAAAGTCTCCAGGGGCAAATGTGACAGACGTGTGTCTAGCGTCATAACGAGTTTGGCTCGGTCTTGTGAAGAAATAGTCCTGAGGCGAGCCAATCGACGAGCTTCCTCGGCGCGACACAAAATGCGGGCTACTGAGAAGTCCTCATGTGGAGACCAGGGAAGCATCGTGTCGATAAAGCTTTGGGGATGGCGAGCGTAGACCAAGAAGAAAGGAGCATACCCGGTGACATCGTGCTTTGCCGTGTTGTATGCGTACGTAACAAATGGTAAAACAGAGTCCCAATTTTTGTGGTCATTGGAGACGTGCATGGCAAGCATGTTGGTCAAGGTGCGATTCGTGCGCTCAGTCAGGCCGTTTGTTTGAGGATGGTAAGGTGACGAGTGCCGATAGTCAGACCCACAGAGACGCAATAGTTCTTCAACAACATCAGCTGTAAACTGCCGTCCCCGGTCACTAATCACAACACGTGGAGCACCATGACGAAGAATGATAGAGTGCAGCAGGAAAAAGGATACGTCAGCTGCTGTGGCAGAAACGAGGTGCTGCCGTCTCAGTATGTCGCGTCAGGTAGTCCACACACACTATTATCCAGCGACACCCGGTAGATGACTTAGGGGAAGGGGCCAAGCAAGTCAATGCCGATCTTTTCAAAGGGACAGGTTGGCGGCTTAACGGGCTGCAAGGCACCCGCCGTAGGCATTGTTGGTTGTTTGTGACGTTGGCAAATAGCACAGCTGGCAACGTACTGTTTTGTCGTTTTCCAGAGCTTGGACCAGTAGAAACGCTGACGCACTCGGTGCAGCGTCCGAGCAAAGCCTAGATGACCTGATGTGATGTCATCGTGCATGGCGCGAAGGATTTGGGGTCTAAGGTTCTGGGGCACGACGAGGAGAAGTGGAGCACCTTCAGCGCTATATCTTCTTGTACAGTAAACCAGCGGTTATCTTGAAAGGCGAACTCCGTCCTGCTGACCGAGCGGCATCAAGAACAGTCGGTAAGGAAGGGTCTAGTTCCTGTTCACGCTTGAAGGCCGCGGCATCGGGAAACTCCGTGGATATCGCAAAAAGATATTCGTCCAAGTCATCTTCCCCATCTCTGGTGGTTTCTGACGGAAGTCTAGATAAACAGTCAGCATCGGTGTGACAGCGACCGCTCTTGTACGTGACGGAGAAGTCGTATTCTTGTAGCCGCAATGCCCAGCGAGCTAACCGGCTGGTGGGGTCTCGTAGTCCAACCACCCAGCAAAGTGAATGGTGATCGGTGACTATCCTGAAGGGGCGGCCGTACTGGTATGGTCAAAACTTCTGAATGGCAAATACTACCGCGAGGCATTCCATTTCGGTGACGGTATAGTTCCGTTCTGCCTTGGTTAGTGTGCGGCTTGCATAGGCGATGACTTGTTGGCGTCCACTATGTATCTGTACAAGTACCGCTCCAATGCCCACACCACTAGCATCGGTGTGTAGCTCAGTTGGTGCCTCGGGATCAAAATGGCGTAAAATTGGAGCAGAGGTCAGTAAAAACTTTAGCTCGCTGAACGCAGACTCGCACTCAGCAGTCCATGCGAAGGGTTTGTCCTTGTGGAGCTGCAGCTTGTCACGCTGCAGCAGCTTGCTGAAGCCAAGAAGAAGAGCACGAGGAAGAGAGCAGCGACGTGAGTGGATGAGCTAGACGTGCGAAGTCCTTGATGAAACGGCGGAAATACGAGCACAGGCCAAGGAAGCTGCGGAGGTCTTTCACCGTCTTCGGTCGCTCGAAGTCACGGACGGCGGCAAGCTTCTGAGGGTCGGGACGGATGCCTTCCTTGTCGACAAGAAAACCCAGGACAAGCGTTTGACGCTCACCAAAGTGACACTTTTTTAGAGTTAAGGATCAGTCCTGCACGGCGGATGCAGTCAAGAATAACTTCAAGCCGTTGGTTGTGCTCGCTGAATGTCTTGCCGTAAATGACAACGTCATCAAGGTAGCACATACATATTTCCCATCGAAGGCCGCGAAGAATCGTGTCCATGAATCGCTCGAAGGTTGCCGGAGCATTACACAAGCCAAAGGGCATTACATTAAACTCAAAGGGACCATCCGGCGTAATGAAGGCGGTCTTCTCTTTGTCTTGTGGGTTCATAGGTATTTGCCAGTAGCCTGAGCGCAAGTCGACAGATGAGAAGTACGAAGCGGAATGTAGGCAATCTATGGCATCGTCTATTCGTGGCAGCGGATATACATCCTTTTTCGTTACTGCGTTTAGGCGTCTGTAGTCGACGCAGAACCTCCACGAATCATCTTTTTTCTTGACCAGTATAACTGGAGCTGCCCAAGGACTAGATGACTCTTGGATTACGCCTTTCTGAAGCATCTCCTTAACTTGGTCGTCGATGACTTTCCGCTCGGTGGGAGAGACGCGGTATGGCTTCTGTCGAATGGGAGCCGCGGCCCCAGTATTGATGCAATGGTGCACGCGGGATTGCGGTGGTGAAGGTAGACGCTCCGGTTGTGCAAAGTCAAAGACCGATGCGTAGCGTACAAGAAGCTCGCGGAGCGCACGTTGATCGGAGGAGGGGAGCGATTTGTTGATCATGCTGTTGAACTTTGAGTGTTCAGGGAATGGTGAAGTTCTGTCGGTAGTGGCAGCAACTGCACGAACACTCACAGTGGTATCCTCTTCGAAGTACGCTAGCTTCAACCCAGCAGGTAGAACAACGGCCTCGGAGGACACATTCACCGTCCAGACGTGAGTAGAACCGTCTACTAGGTTGAGAAGTGAACGAGGGAAAATAAGCTTCTTCTTTAGTGTGTTAGAATAGTCCGGCTCGATCAAACCACAGCACAAACCTTCACGGGGGTGAGATAAAGTCACTAGAACAAACTTTGTCGTTTCCGCAGGCAAAAGCACATCACTAGACACGGAAAACACCTCAACTCGACCAGACGGCATCTCTTCAAAAGCATCCGGTAGTATATCAGTTCTAAGGGAAATTTCACCCGCTCTGCAGTCTAATGTGGCTCCACAGTCTCGCAAAAAGTCAATGCCAAGAATTACGTCTTGAGTAGCACGCGCTAGTACGGTGAATTCAGTTTGAAACGCTTGTTCACCCATGGTAACCAAAACTGAACACACTCCAAGAGGTCGCAATAGTTCGCCGCCAACTCCACGAAATGTGGACTTCCCGTTCCAGGCAAACATCACTTTCTGTCCTAGGCGATTCTTGAAAGAAAGGGACATCACAGACACGGAAGCACCAGTATCTACTAGGGCTACAGTACTAACGCCCTCGATACAAACACACACTTTGTTCTTTAACATGACGACAGGCGGAGGAATTTGCGAAGATGACCGTCCTGCGACCTCACCTCCATCGGTCGCACCAGCTAGTTTCCCAGCTGGGGCGGTGTAGGTGGGCGGCGTGGTGATGGCGATCGACGCGACCGAGTTGGTGGTGGAGTCAGGCTGCGGTCAGACGCCGGAGACGCATTCCTTGGCATGTACTCTCGAGGTGGCAGATGAAAAGGGGCAGATGGGGCAGACGGTCGCCAGGGTGCAGCGTCCTGCATGCGATGCGGGTACGCACGATCTCTTGCAGTGTGTTGCGGACGACGTCTGCAGTACCTCGCGATGTGTCCCTGAATACCACAATTGAAGCAAACAGGTGGGCTGCGCTGGTTTTCGTTGTCGTACACAGGTCTCCGGGGCAGTACGTAATCGGAAGACACTCGCCGAGGCGGCACGTCTTGTCGACGCATAAAGCTCTTCACTTGAGGCTGTGTCGTGATGCTCTCCATATGGACGTCATCGCAAACTTGGGGGTTGATGCACGCAGGTCGCGACCAGGAGACCGGTACTTCCAAACAGCGCTCGTCCAAGGCACACTGGTGACACATGCGGTTGGCATCTCCGCCTTGAAAGTGAGCCAGTTCGTCTCGCACAACACGCCGTATCATAGCGGCGAGGTCGTCAGAGGAAGAGACGTCTACACTTGCTACGCTCGTGACGTTGTCCAGTCGGCCGAACTTCGGAAGTATCCGCCGTGTTTTCAGAGCTTCAAACGCACGGCAGTGACGTCTCAAGTCGGATGGCGTGGTGACATCTTCCTTGGAGATAAGGAAATTGTAAACATCTTCGGCAATTCCCTTGAGCAGATGTCCTACCTTGTCCTCGTCTGACATGTTTGGGTTCACAATCCCGCAGAGCTTCAGAATCTCTTCTATGTAGCTTGTACACGTCTCCCCAGGTAACTGTGCTCGACGTGACAGTGTCTGCTCGGCCTTCTTCTTTTTCGAAAGCGAATCACCAAAGCACTTCTTGATCTCCGCGACGAAGTTCTCCCAAGTAGTCAGTACACTCTCATTGTTGTCAAACCACAGAAGTGCAGTTCCCGCGAGATACAGGACAACGTGAGAAAGTTGTGCAGAGGCATTCCAATCATTGAGACGGCTCACCCTCTGATAATGCTTCAACCAGTCGTCGACGTCCTCGTCCTCTCTGCCTGAGAATGTGCGCGGCTCCCGATAAGGTGTGCAGGCCGCCTGTCTTGGGCGAGCAGTCTCTTGCGCGACTCCTTCGCGACCGTCGTCAGGTCTGACCCTTGGGCGAGCAGTCTCTTGCGCTACTCCTTCGCGACCGTCGTCAGGTCTGACCGCGTCGTTCATGGCAACGTCTCCCGGCGGTAGCCCAGCCAACCGTTTACTGCGTCGAGGGGGCGGTAGAGCTCGGTCGTCCAGTGTAACGTACCCAGCACCTCCACCAAAACTGTAACGATGGAATGGATTTATTTACAGAGTGAGAGAAGTGAAAGATGCGTAGCGCAGTGCAATTAGGGACAGGACGGTCAGCCCCACAACGGCTCGCTGCTCTCTTCCTCGTCCTCTTCTTCTTGGCTTCAGCAAGCTGCTGCAGCGTGACAATATATATATATATATATATAATGCTACGCAAACGCGACAAGCGGGACGAAAGGAGAAGAGGACGAAGAGCGCTTGTCTCGCGAGCGTATCGGTGTCGGCGCGGCAGCAACCCTTTTAGAAGGTGACCAACTTTGTCCTCTTCGGTCATCCGAGGGTCCAGGGCCTTGCACAACTTCATCACTTCCTCAATGTACGTCGTGCAGGTTTCCCCCAGGAACTTGAGCGCGCTGCATCAGCGTTTGCTCGGCACGCTTCTTTTTGGCCGCTGGATCTCCGAAGCACTTTCTGATTTCGTCGACGAACTTCTGCCACGTTGTAAAGCTCTCTTCGTGGTTTTCATACCACACAGACGCGGTTCCCTTCAGGACGAGGCCGACATTGTTAAGCTGACCGGTGGCATTCCAACCATTGAACCGACTTGCCCGTTGGTAGAAGCTCAGCCATGCGTCCACATCTTCACCGGCTTTACCTGCGAAGGTTCGTGGCTCGATGTAGGGTTGCCACGGGAGACCGGAGGCAGGTGTCGGGAGACTGGAGGCAGGTGCCGTAGTGCCGTTGTCAGTTTCAGAAGCCATCGCTGGCGGTAGACCAGCAATTCGTCGACTTCGGCGAAGCTCCACGTATTGCGCCTCTGCAGTCGGAGCGTCGTCGTTCGTCGGGAGCGCCGTTATCGTACCCAGCACCTCCACCAAAACTGTTACGATGAAATATGTTTATTTAAAGATGGGCTGATGGAAAAAGGGTTGCTGCCGCGCCGACACCGATACGCTCCCGAGACAAGCGCTCTTCGTCCTCTTCTCCTTTCGTCCCGCTTGTCGCGTTTGCGTAGCATTATATATATATATATATATATATATATATATATATATATATATATATATATATATATATATATATATATATATTCCTGTCGGTGTGTATACCAGCCGCTAATAAGCGTCAGCGGCTCGCCGCACGTCTCCAATTCTAGTTCATCTGATTCATAGTACGCACGTTCTTTCTGGCTAGTGTTGAATTGGGGACAGCAGAAATTACGGACAGCAGCACTTTATATTCTTATGCACTGTCTCCAGAATTAAATTTTCACAGGTGCGCATTCAGAAGTCACCTGCCCATAAGAATGAGGGTAAAAACACGACACTGAGCGTCAGCGTGACTGAGCTTCAGAATGGAAACACAACTATATGTTCTCTCCCTCCATGCTCGCAGTTATTATTTTATGGCTCTTGGCTGGAATGAATTATTCATATTGCATTGCAAAGCCTTAGAAACGAAGTAGGGAACGCAGGCTTCGGTCTATCATAAAAACCAGAAAAGCTCTCCAGATGCAAGCCACTGCAGTCAGGTGAATATCACATCCGTGATCTCATGCTGTAATAATTAGTTTGTAGTCTTTACAGGTCGGAAGGCGTGGGCGTGAACAGCAACAACATATTAAGTGCTCATCTACTAACTGATGAGTAGATGAGGTACATTTTCGCAACCCCTTCAAAGTCCCTCGATATCGCTACACCGCAAACGCAACTCTCGAAAATATTGCCATTTCATTTATTTCGACCTCATTTAAAGGAAAAACTGCAAATACCTCTGAATCTAAAATACATGAACTTCAACTTTCGTGAGCCGCCTGCGCCGAGATCGCTCCCGCCCAACATTAGCCTAACTCCCAGTGAAGGTTAGGCCTAGCGCGCCGTCCGAGTGCGCCTAAATGGCATCGGTGCATATGGGTTTAAGGATAAGCCACTCATACGGGCAATAATTAATGTATAGCACAGATTTGGCGTCAGTTAGTTCAAATGAAGCTTTTTTGTGTGCGTGTGTACTGAATTCACTCAGCAAGAGAGAAGCGTCGATGCGACTGGCTTTCAACAAACATAACCTGGCACCGGAAGCTGCCGGTTCTGCCTTAAAGGCCAACTCCGGCGATTTTTTGACCGTGCCAGGGTAATGGTGCTTTTATGTTCCTGAAGCACTCTTGTCACGCGCCCGATAGCTGAAATGCTCAGCAAATTCGAAAATAATTTTTAATAAGCAAAAAGGCGCAATACCGAAACCGAAACACAACCGATTGTACTCTCTATGTATGACGTAGTAGTTTGTTATGAACCGGAAGTCGTGCAAGGCATGCTGGTCCCGCCGGCGCGGAATATCACACGCTCCGCCACAGAGACAGAAACTCGCGCGCCAAACCAGCCAAGCGCCGGCCAAACACCGTCGCCTTGTGGCCAGCACAATATACGCTGTAGCGGCCAAAGTTAGCGAACCCATCGGCTGCAACACTTCCGTCGACCGGCAAACGACACGTCACGCACGCAATGTTGCCAATAATTGTGGGAAGCCGCGTGGGCGTTTGCAGACAATCTTTAAAATTCATTTGCAAACAATCAGCGCATCTCTCAAGCTTGAAATTTGGCATAAATGACGGAAATGTGCAAAGGAACGTACCCAGCGAATTTCATTGAGATCCATAGACGTCGAAAAATGGCCGGAGTTGGCCTTTAATCTCATACCCACAAAAGTCTAGTTCTGATTGGTCTTTTTCATAGCCGTGCGCATAGAAGGAGGGGTGACAGGGAGGGATTGCCAACCCCTCTAATCATCTAAGGGGACACCAGTTTGCACCATACCATTACTCACTCGGACTTGTTTCTTCGCTGTCCGAAGTGATAAGCCATGGACATAGACGTTTTTAACGACAATGGCAGCCGAGGAGCCCTGCTGTTGCATTGCAACAGCGTTTACTTCCCACCTTTAGGGACTGTACGCGAGCTTTCCGCACACCCACATCGCACGTGGCGGGGCACCTGCCGCACGCAAGCGGAGGGTGAATGAGCCTATCGGCGACGCTCTTTCGTCCTCCGCTTGCGTGCGGCAGGTGTCCCGCCACGTGCGTGCGGGTGTGCGCATAGCACGTGTACAATCCCTTAGCCCCGCAAAGCCGTGTGACCAGCCGTCATCGGTTCATTCCCATTTTTGCAACCACTGCGGTGCTTGTTTTTATTGCGATAGCAATTATATGGACATTCTCGGCTGATTTTTTGCTGTCGCCGTCATGCCCCGGATATATATATATATATATATATATATATATATATATATCTATATCTATATATATATATATATATATATATATATATATATATATATATATATATATATATATATATATATATATATATATATATATATATATAAGGCACAAAGAAAAATAGGAAGAAAACAATTCCAAGGCACCCGACCGGGGATTCGAGCCAGTGACCCCTCGCACCGCTGCGCGGTGCGTGACCCTCAGCCACTCCCCATGCTTGCACTGCCGCTGGCGGTATGCAGGTCTCGGAGGGAGTTTGAGCGTGTTTTCTACGCGCAATGCTCCTGGGTGTGTTCAGATAAGAACGTCGGTGCATGTCCGCCGACCCCCTTTAATTTCGCCGAAAAAAATATATATTGTTTTCCGAGTCCCCATGACCACAAAACCACTTTTGGTTTCGCGAGAAAAAAATTTCACCTTCTTTAAAAAAAATTCACAAGTGTCCACTGAGCCCCCACCGCCTCTTTCGAATTTCGCGAAAATGGGATTTCGATGAGACGCTACAAAAACACTATTGTAGCTGTAGGCCCGAAAAGTTTTCTCCACATACTAAGGATAGTTTGCGTTGAGAAAAAATTATTACTTTGCAGTTCTGATGTTGTTCTGCTAAGCAAAAAAATCGCGAAATCGACACGAAGCTCAATAATGCTCACATTCAAGATTTTTTTTCCTCCGCAAGTATAAACGCCAGACTTCCCAAAGTTTCTAAAACCATTGCCCTTTGTTTGGTGAACAAGTGTGCTTAACGAAATACCTGAGAGTGGCTTCAAACGTTAACCAGAAATGTTCAACTGAGTACATGTCCCTCAAAAATGCAATATTTTGAAGATCATTTAAAAAAAAACACCATCTTCGATTTTCTTTAAACTCTCCAGAATTAAAGCCAAGCACGTGTTCTAACTTAATCTGTAAAAACATGTTGCATTATTTTTGTGAGGTCGGAACTACGAAGCACGAAATGTGGCCAAATTGACGTATAGTGAGTAACCACAACATTGAGCGAGCATGAAGCAATAGTTGCCATTATCGTTATTTTTAGGTCTCGAATGTCTTCTGTGGATTGACGGATTGTCAGGAATAAAACAGGAACAGTTTCTTTTGAAGAGGAAATTATTACTACATTTTTTACGCAAACCACAAAAACTTCTACACGGGTCCCAGCCACTGAGCATGCCGCGATAATGAGTCGCACTCTTCGCAGGAATCGCTTTCAAAATTTTTTGCGCATGTGAGCCTGCGTACGCCTCATAAAGGAGGTGGCTGGAGAGGATCCACCGCTGGATATTTCTCGCTTCCCGTGGCACGTCGGTAATGTGATAACGCAGACGGTGCGTGTCGGCACAAGCGGTCCTTCTGCAGCCCGACCGCGCAATAGTTGGAGGAATAGTTGCCATTATCGTTATTTTTAGGTCCTGAATGTCATCTGTCGTGCTCGAGGGACAACAGCTTGACAGATAAAACCAAAGAGTTGCCTTAAAGAGCAAATTTGATCATTTGTGTGCGTGCACGCGTCGTAGTTTTGGTCCTGGCGTAAGGACTAACCGCAAGATTTTTAGAAAGGTAGTCAATCGACCTCTCGGAAGGAACTGTTTATTTACCCCTATTGTATACACAGGGAGTCATAGTCACAAGTCATAGTCAGAGAAGTTAGACAGTCACAAACGTCACTGAAGCACTTGTGCGTATCTTGCTCCTGGTGAAGCAACCTTGTGCACACAACTCATTTCGGCCTCAAGGAGGCAGTGGCGTAGCCAAGGGGGGGGGGGGGGTTGGGGGGGGTTCAAACCCCCCCCCGAAATTTTTCAATTTTGCTTGCGTATATATACACGCGCACATACAAACTCACGCACGAACATGCATAAAGTATGGTTGAACCACCCCCCCCCCCCCCCCCCCCGAAAAAAAATTTCTGGCTACGCCCCTGCAAGGAGGAGAACTTCGTGAGCTCGATCCCTGTATCAGGGTGAGCCGCTGTCGACGAAATGTTTCCCGAATGGACCTGGTCATCAGCCGTTTTGAAACGTACTCTTTTTTTCCTTTACAACTAATTGCAATGAAATCTTTCTTGTTTGGGCTTTGTTGGGTGGAGTTGAGCTCATCGTCAGTATAATATTTCATTGCTGCCTGTATGTTTTCTGGCTTCAGCTTCGATCTGGTGTAGAGGTTCGGATTTGACCACATCCGGGTGTCTGTATTTTCTGGATTTCCGAATGAGGTGCCGAGTTGCGGATGGAATCATCTCTTGAATCTCTTGATGAGAAAGGTTCACAGGGAGCAATGTCAGGACGCGGTATAGCGTTCATAGTATGATTCGCAGGTCTCGAATGTGTGCTTTAGGTTGCGCAGCCACTCGCGACACGTGTTGCAGGTTTCCGCTGAAGGACCAGGTTCCTCTGTAGTGCCGTACGCTACTGTAAGGACAGCAGAAATTGTCCTGGAGATAGCGCCCTCGATCTCCGCTCTCTTACGCTTGGCGTAAGACACTCGGCATTGTGCTTTCACTTTCGCCGGAATTTTCAGGGTTGTCACGTCGGTTGTCTTAATGAGTACGTTTAGCTCTTCGACAACAATTTGTTCGGGAACAAAATTTGCGTCAGACTGAGATGCATCTGGAGACTCTACGGCGATCTGTTACAAGCGGTTGAAACAGCTCTGGCACAAAATGTCGGTTTCTCTGATGGATGAGGCTTTTTCTGGCATGGCTTCCTCAGTAAGGCGACATTCAAATCTTTCACACATCAAAAGTTCCGCTTTTAGGCAATCTTCTTCGTATACCTCTTTGGTTAGTCAGCGCAAAACGCTCGCTCTGAGCTCCACAACGTGGCCATCAATATCAGGGGAGTGTAATACGCGCACGCGTACTCACGTTCGTTCACCAGCAGAGGACTGCCGGGTTGTCGACGACGAATGGAAGTGAAAGCCGACGTTCTCTTATTACTTCGACCTTTCTTAAGTGAGTTGAGCTGTTTCTTGTTTATGTTCTTTCTTTCTTTTTTTTTTTTTCGGGAGCGGGCGAGCGCGGTCAGGCTGCAGAAGGACCGCTTGTGCCGACACGCACCGTCTGCGTTATCACATTACCGACGTGCCACAGGAAGCGAGAAATATCCAGCGGTGGATCCTCTCCGGCCACCTCCTTTATGAGGCGTACGCAGGCTCACATGCGCAAAAAATTTTGAAAGCGATTCCTGCGAAGAGTGCGACTCATTATCGCCGCATGCTCAGTGGCTGGGACCCGTGTAGAAGTTTTTGTGATTTGCGTAAAAAATGTACTAATAATTTCCTCTTCAAAAGTAACTGTTCCTGTTTTATTCCTGACAATCCGTCAATCCACAGAAGACATTCGAGACCTAAAAATAACGATAATGGCAACTATTGCTTCATGCTCGCTCAATGTTGTGGTTACTCACTATACGTCAATTTGGCCACATTTCGTGCTTCGTAGTTCCGACCTCACAAAAATAATGCAACATGTTTTTACAGATTAAGTTAGAACACGTGCTTGGCTTTAATTCTGGAGAGTTTAAAGAAAATCGAAGATGGTGTTTTTTTTTAAATGATCTTCAAAATATTGCATTTTGAGGGACATGTACTCAGTTGAACATTTCTGGTTAACGTTTGAAGCCACTCTCAGGTATTTCGTTAAGCACACTTGTTCACCAAACATAGGGCAATGTTTTTAGAAACTTTGGGAAGTCTGGCGTTTATACTTGCGGAAGAAAAAAATCTTGAATGTGAGCATTATTGAGCATCGTGTCGATTTTGCGATTTTTTTTCTTGACAGAATAACATCAGAACTGCAAAGTAATAATTTTTTTCTCAACGCAAACTATCCGTACTATGTGGAGAAAACTTTTCGGACCTACAGCTACAATAGTGTTTTTGTAGCGTCTAATCGAAATCCCATTTTCGCGAAATTCGAAAGAGGCGGTGGCGGCTCAGTGGACACTTGTGAATTTTTTTTAAAGAAGGTGAAATTTTTTCTCGCGAAACCAAAAGTGGTTTTGTGGTCATGGGGACTCGGAAAACAAAATATATTTTTTTCGGCGAAATTAAAGGGGGTCGGCGGACATGCACCGACGTTCTTATCTGAACACACCCTCCTACATTTTCTTTCACTTTGAAAACTGCTCTTGAGACGCGCACGAAAAAGGGGCCCCTTTCTGTACCCACTCGCAATGTGGAACGAAAAAAAAAAAAAGAACAAAGTGCACCTTGCGTCACACGCCACCGCGTGGCTGGGGCGCAGATGGGTATTTCCACGCGCGGCACTTTAAAAGAATAATAAATATCTCAGAGCGTCGGGTTCTGCGTTGTCGACACTTGCATCGCGTTGTTCAAACACAAAAACGTAACAACTGCAATAGTTGTTAGTTCACGCTGGTCCTATGTATACCTGCGCGTCCTTTTAGAGCGTCCTTCTTTGCGCTTTAAGTGGGAAGCTGCAAGTATCGAGCTGCTCGTCGATCTTCTTATGACATTCCAATTTCTTGCTATCGCATTCATTGCTTCGCCATTGCGGCGAAACTGTGACTTTCTTTTGCACTCGACCAATTGGAGGAGGGGGTGCTTACTGCGGTGAATGGCGGAATGTAGAACCCTGTGCACACCTATTGCATCAATGACATTGGGGCAGCTCTGCAGTGGTCCGTGGCATTGAATCTGATACGGTGACATCATCCTATAGGCACCAGATTGGAGTACCAGTACGATGAACCACTGATTCTCTAACATCTTCTCTTCTTTACCAGCTTATACAATTTGCACACGGAAGCCGCCTGTCACAAACAAGACCATTCTATACGGGGCTGGTCGTGGCCGTCGTGTCCTCTGCGTATGCGTCTGGCCGCACCAGAGCACAAGTATTTAATTAGCAAGCTCACGCATACAAGAGCTAGTGTTGCTCTTAGAATTGATAGTCTTACTTCGATTAAAACTACAATTTTTTCGTATCACAATCGTTGCGCTTCATTCTTGCAGCGAGACGGCGACCTTTTTTACTGCATCTATTTCTCTACTGCAGGGTTACATACCTCTTTTAGTGCATTTGTTCTACCGTACTTTTCCTGCCTTTTCCAATGAGTGCTCTGAACGTGTGATACGTTCACCTGCTAGTTAACATTTCACGCTTCAATGCTTTCTTTAATCCAGTGCCTCAGAAAGGGCAACTTATCTAGAAGTTTCCCTTGGTGGCGCTTAACGAATTATTCATGAAAGAACGCTGACATGAAAATACGTAGACGAGGCCAGCGGTAAAAGCCATCAGTTGATTAACAAGCAAAATAGGAATTCCTGTCCGTTCATTGCCAGCGAGAAAGTGAAAAGCTCGAAGCACCAGAATGGTATTTATAGTTGGTACTGTGAGCATCTGCTGTTCTAAACGATAATATGGTGCAGACAGTTGGGAAAGAGACGCAGACAGCTCTTTATTTGCTTAAAACGTCCAAGTGGCCGAGCAACTATTGATGAATTGTTTTCTTACATATAAACGTCATAGCACTTCCGAAAATAAGCGAAGGGTGCTGTAATAGAGTTTTACCAGCAATACAAACATGTTAAAACATTTGAGTAAAGGCACTGGCGCAGCGATCACGCGGCAATGGCTTTTATGCATCTAATTCACCCGCAGTGTTGTTCTTATTACTTCTTAGTGTGTACTGAATGTATTATTGGGACGCCACTGCATAATTAATTCACCTTCCTGCTTTGCTTGAAAAAAATTGGATGCAGCATACCGTCGGCGAACGAAGGTGCTTACTTCCGGTTGTAAACAAGATGCGCAGCGCGCCCGCAAATGCAACAAACGGGACCTTCTGTAGAGCCCGATGCACCATAACTCGAGGCGTTTTGCACGACGCAGCTGTCCGGCCACTTGTACTACGCAGCTCACATCGGCGAGCTACACCAGTGCGCGACACGACATGTTTGTAGGTCTAACGTCACATGCCGATGATCTCTAGACACCGCGTGCATTTTCTTTTTCTTTTAACAGCGGAGTTGTTTCAGGTGGAGGTTAGTGGAAAATCCCTAAGAAGCGCCGAAACTCCTAACAATATTCTTGTCTCAGAAATTGCGGAAGCCCCACTACTCACCTCCGGTCAGCCAAAAATTAAGCTTCAGACAGACAGACAGACAGACAGACAGACAGACAGACAGACAGACAGACAGACAGACAGACAGACAGACAGACAGACAGATAGATAGATAGATAGATAGATAGATAGATAGATAGATAGATAGATAGATAGATAGATAGATAGATAGATAGATAGATAGATAGATAGATAGATAGATAGATAGATAGATAGATAGATAGCGAGAACTAAAAAATTAAAGCAGCTTCGCACTATGGGTGTCAAGCATGATGGAACTGCGGAGATGGGCAGCCTTTATTGTTTCTCGTCGGCTTTCTTTTTCTTTGCTCCTCTATGTCTTTCTTTTTCTCCTTTTCTGTCTGTTTCTGCCTTTTATTTCTGTCTATTTCTTTCTCTCTTTCTATTTTTCTTCCGATATTTCTCCTTTCTCTCTCTTTCTATTTCGCGCTTGCTTCATGTTTTTTTTTCTACTCTTTTTTGCTTGCGTTACACCAAGAGCACTAGTTTTTTTTGCTGATGATCATAAGTGATCGTCATGAAAGCGCTCGAACAACAAGGAAGGAGGCTTCTCCTTGGTGCGAGCGCGCTATCACTTATCATCATCAAGGCGCTTGAAGAAAAACAGGAAGACTTCTCCTTGGCGCGAGCACGTGCTGAATATGCTACACATGGAGCGTTACGTCAAGCGACGACGACAGCATGCTACAGTATATCACAGGACGACAGCCCGGCCTCCTCAAGTGCTCCTCACTTCAAAATTGGAGATGTATAAGCTAGAACATGTGTGCAGGGTGAAAGAAACATGAATGAAATGCGTCAGTGGCCTAAATAGCATTGATCACGGCATCGTCTTTAGACGCAGACAAGGAATAATATAGTCTGTATTCTCGCTGAATTTCAAGATTTTTTGAGGAAGTGTTTGTCAGACGGGACCAATTTTCAGAGAAGTTAGTCGCATTGCCCCTTTCTTATGTCGCGCGCGCATTGAAGCACCCGACGATCTCGACGTGCTTGTGTATCACCGGAGGAGAGATGCTTTGATCGGACACATTGATGTTTCAAATATGGTCAAATTTGAAGGCCTAGTTAGCAATGAAGCTGAATCTGTGGAGGATGGCTGAGATGTTGAGATTTCTCAAGCCTACTTTGCAGGGAAAGCAATTCAGTAGAAAACATGCACAAATTTTTAATTTGTTTTGGAAGATTCTATGTTGTTCGGAAAGAAATTGTCAATACAGTACGTGCGTAAGCTCTTAAATGAGTTCCAGAGTACCTCAACATCATTTCCTTGAAAGTTGTCTAGGTTATGAAGCAGATAATCCATAATAATTTCATCGCTAGCCCGAGAGAAGTCTTTAATCAAAACTGGAGTACTAATTGTCTTTTGTACCTCGAGAGAACATGTAAGACACACCATGTGGGGGGTCAGAGATACCTTCTTCAACATATATATTGTAACTTTCAATCGAACGGCTAATAAAGATAAGATTGAGGAGTGAAGCTGAATTATTTTGAACGCGAGATGGTTGATTTGCAATCTGGTGAACGTCAGCACTCAGCATAATGTCGGCCACGTAATCACAGTGCCCACTTGCGTCAGTACTCGAGTATGGGCGATTCCAATCAACATTTGTAAAGGTTCAAATCCCCAGTTATAATAACTTTGTCATCATGAAAGCGCGTCACATGATCACACTGATGATTCCAAAATTCATGGGATGAATTGGCTGCCCCATAAACCGCAATCAGAACCATGCAGCGTTGCCTACATGATAACTTCAGCGTGATGCTTTCGTGATTATCAACTTGTTGCGTCAGTAAAGCCGGTATATTTCTTTTCCCAAGTACGGCAACTCCTCCTCCTCGCGAACATCGGTCTTTTCGGAAAACTTGATACGAGGGTTCGAAAACACTTCCGTCATCAATGTCAATGTGTAACCACGTCTCTGTGATTACGACGACATCGGGAGCATAACGTAGAAGGATAGATTTAAGTTGCGTAGTTCTGTTTACAACCCTGCGCGCATTTATGTTCAAGAGCTGAAAGTCAGAGTTTTGAGACTGGTTCGGTCACTTTTGAAAGCACCTTTGCTCGCGGTTCAGCGCTTTTGTTCGGCTGTTACTGCTTTCATACAAATAATAGAGGTCACCATCGATTCGCAGTTTATCGTGAAGAAAGGTTATTTTCTTGCCTCGTTCCTTTTCACTTTTAGCACTGCTCCACCTTTCGTTTCTTCAGTCTATTAGGTGAGTAGTAATTCTGGATAGCTATTTTTGTACCTTTGAGCTTATGAGCATTTTTTCACTACTAGTTCTTTTTCATTATAATCCTGAACGTATACGATCACAGGTCTTTGTTTACCCGCTTCTGACGCGGTGGATTCGGCCCACTGTATTGCCGGACGTATTTAGCTTTCCACAGAATATCTCTGTAATGACTTTCTGTCTCAGATGCTTTTCCTTCTCTTTTGAATGTTCACGTACGTCAAAAACAATGAGGTTTGAGCGTCTGCTTCTGTCGTCGCGGTCGAAGACCTTCTCACGAAGAAAACTAACAGACTTTTCCAGTTCGTCAATACGAGCAGTTCTTTCCAGTTCAGTGAACCGTCAGTTAAATTCTGTAGACAGGTTCTGCAAACTGGTCTGCTGGGTTTTCAGTGCTGCAACATCAGCAACTAGTGTGTTCTGGCCTTCAAGCAACTGTTTTAGCATATCCTGAGCATTTGGGCCGGGATTTAACTCCATATCCCCGCACAAAATTATCATCCACACTGAAAACACCTCACGAGCCATGTCAATGCACATCATGGGGGATGGCAAGACCACTAGGCTATGAAAGTCGCTCTTAATAGTACAATAAGTTTCACCAACCTTCGCGAACCAAAAAAGGTGCTCGTAAGGCAACATGCTGAGGGTTGGTCCACCGTCCCCACTGAAGTGAAAATTCTGTGGTGCGGCCTTCATAGCTTGTTGATGGGACGTTGATGTGAGCTATATGCTCGACGAAGCACCGAGAAAGCCATAATTTTCAATAGTCAATATAAAGCCATCATTTTCAATCTCTTATGACTAACGTTTTTTATCATGAAGCATCAATTTCGCTGAAATGAGAAAGGCTGTATGTATGTATGTATGTATGTATGTATGTATGTATGTATGTATGTATGTATGTATGTATGTATGTATGTATGTATGTATGTATGTATGTATGTATGTATGTATGAAAGGGTATGAATGTATGTATTAGCTATTGTGCTTCTACTAGTATTTCTCGACTGGTTTGAATCTTACGAGCCCTGTCCTCAGCCTTCACCATCTCATTTTTGCTGTTGTTACTAAATTTCCTCCCACTTTTGTTCCTGGAACGCAGCGGCAAAGCATTCCAGGTGGCTTGTAAAACACTACAAGCATGAGATGTCCACCAGCATTCAAAAACTACAATGCGGCAAAGTGCAGACACTTATCAGAAGTGTATTGACACCCGACTCGTTCATTGGCGTCAGTCCTCATCTTGCTTATATTTAGCGCAGGCACAACCTTTCCTTGAGCACCCGGGAATGGCCTGGTCAAGTACGCACTGGTGCGCATTCCAGCGATAACGTCAGCACTATTTTCACAAAATATGAACTGCATATAATGTTAATGATAGAAACTTCTTAGTGTTATGGGGGGTTTATTGAAGTATTCTACGACAGGTACGATCGCAGCAGCAGGAAGCCCGTAGCCAGAGAGCGAACTGTCGGCCATCCGGAACATGGCAACGGCAATCCATCGGTTTCCAGCGCCAGTGCACGGAAGAGGCCTGTATAAATCAATGCGGACATGGTCAAACGGGTGGGCTGAGCTAGGAAGTGGCTGGAGAGGTGTTGTCGAGAGATTCGACACTGTTCTGCGCCGTTGGCAGGCGACGCAAGAGCTGACGTGCTTGCAGGCGCAATTGTATATACCACGCCAATAATATCGTCTGCTCAGCCGCATCCTTTATAAATATTCCTGAATACCTAGGAAAAACGAAATAATTCTGTTTCATTTATTTTTCTTTTTTGGTCTACAACAAAACCAATTGATGCGTTGACTTTAGAGCAGAGTAATATGAAATTAGCGAGCTTGTCAACCTATTTAGGGTTATTTTACAGCACGGCTGTTTATATCAAGGTTGGGCGTGCGTCGTAGATAGAACATTATCGTCATCATGAGCCAGCACGCACAATGTTCTTCCTTTTATTCATCACCTTTCTTTCATCCTCTTCTCCTTCGCTACCAGAGGACGTGGCGAAAAATGCTCTAACTTCATGGGCGAGAAAACGAGTACACAGAGAGAGAACGAAATAGCGCTAGAAAATTTCTTTGCGAACAAAAGTTTTTGACGAGAAATAAAACAAAATTTCTTTGAAGCCTCGAATAGCATGTCGTCAGCTTCTAGACGTGCGCCTGGGTGTCTTCGCTGCGCTACCTGAAACTTATCTTCTGCGTCACGTTTGAAAAAACTATTTTCATTATCTTCCAAATTGCTATATTCTTCCCTGCTCCTTTTTTTCACTTATGAATGCCAGGCATCAAGATGTTAATGAAACAGAGGTGTGCGAGCTCGCATGCATTTCGCGTGTCTCGAAAGTTTTGTCGAAAGCAGCTTCAGAGAGTAAACAGTACTAAAGGGATCCACCGCGGTGGTCTAGTGGTTACGATGCTTGGTTGCTGACCCGATGGTCACGAGTTCGATCTAGGCCGCGGTTGTCGCGAGTCGCGATTCGGTAGAGGCGAAATACTGAAGATTCGTGTACTGTGCGTTATCAGTGCACGGTAAAAAACACCAGGTGGTTCAAATTTCCGGAGCTCTCTACTAAGGCGTCCCGCATAATGATATTGTGGTTTGGGACCTTGAAACCCGATAACAATATTCACAATATTAAAGGGACACAAAAGTCAAAGAAGTCAATTACGCTATGAGAGGTTTAGTAATAAAAAAAATTAAGGCCAAAGTTTATTCAATTTTCGCGCCAAAACCTCTGACCATGAACGCCAGTGTGATGTCAGAAATTTCAACGTTATTTTGCCGTAGTTTTGCCATATTCGGCGACCTAAACGTCCCGCTGCTCTACATCGAGCCTCTGGCATCCTCGGAGGATAATGTACTTCATTTTAACCGACTAAGAAAGAGTCATGTAGGCCATGAACGACACCGTTAAAATCTATCACGTCAGAGAAACTTGAAGCGGCAATTTTGAAATGATTCAGCAGCTGCATTTTGCCTTTGCTCGCCCACAATTCGTCTTCTAGCGTCAATAGTTGTTCTTTGTTATTGTGAGAAGTAAGCGGCCAATATGACAACAATCGTTTTTTTCTTTAGTGTCCGTTCAACTGTTTAACTGGATGAATTGATTTGTGCGTAAGGAACCAAGGCAGCGTTGTCACCAGAGGCAGCAATCAACAATGAACATTTTTCTCAGTGTTCCTTCCATCTTAGTTCTGCCACACTCTCTGTGTGCACTGGCACAGCACATAACGTCACGTAGCTCTTATCAAGGTGACAGCCTTCGATGCCTCACCAAACGCGAAAAATGATTGGTTACCACGTCAGCACCTACCGTGGGTGTCAATGCAGGTGATGCAAAAACAATCATGACGTGATGACGTCACCATTGGATGGCCCCATGATGTCACAGAGCACCAAATTTTGTGACGTGATTATGACGTCATGACATAGCATTGTAGCTTGGTCAACGGTGGCCCGATCACGGAGGCAGCTGCCATACGCCAATGGACATTGTGCAAGCTATCATATCAATGTACAGTAAACTTTTAACTAATTCTCTAAGGACACGTGTTACTTTTGTGTTATACAGATTCCTACGACGGAAGAATGAACCGTGCTTTTTTACAGACATCTATAAGTGGCGTCTGGATAACTACTACTCGAGATAGTTATTTTTTTGATGGACTACATCACGACATTATCAATCACTTGTGTTTGCAGCTGCTGACAGCAGTAAAAAAAGGAAGTCTCGGGGACATTGAACTTGAATTCAGAGATTTTCCAGACTAAACAAGTTGACCCTAGAGCGATTTCCGCTTCACCGAGAGTAACCTCTTCTTGTGGTAGATTGCTGACGCGTTCATTACGTACCGTAAAGAATAGGAGCATTGAACCTTTTGTTTTTAGTTTTTCAAAACATTCTTGCCACTTTTTGCTGTTATTTCTCGTGCGCACAGCATAGGTTAGGCGACGAGTCTTACAAGTATATATAAGCTAGTATCGGCTGCTAAAAACTGTTGATTCTCGAGATAAAGGGACAGAAGCTTGAAAATGAAAACTACCTGCTTGATCTTGCTGATTTTCTTGACCGCCTGCGTTACCATATCCACGTGAGTACTAAGCATTAAGAACATAAAAGTTATTAAGAAGTATATTATAATTTACCACAGCGAACTATGTACACTTAAAGTGCACAATTTTTGCTTAAGCAGGGTTTGCTTCTTCAGGACCGAAACTTTTTGAAGGCTAGTTTTATCCTTGAAAGACAAGTCTATTTGTCGGAACATCGGCTCGAGCACAAACCGTGTTTACGGATTTTTTTCATCACAAGATTCCATCTTCCCCTTCCTGCCGTTTTTACAATTTAATGCTTAAGGCATTAATACGAGCAGGTGCCGAAAATTTCTTGACGTTGTCTCTTGCGCTCAGCATTAAAACTGACCGTAGAACCATATAAAAGCTTGATAGCTTAAGTAATTGTGCAAGTATGAGATGTGCCTGATTTTAATAACCAGCGCCTATTCCAGACGAAACGTGAGATGGCGTAGCTATCAGCAGGTTCCTTGTAGGTAAAGTTACCGGGTGTCATGACGTTTTTGTTTCTCCAGGAAAAAGTCTACAATGTACATTCCGAATGACATGTCAGAAACACTCGCAAAGGACTATCCTTCCTATGGCACACTCAAACACTGGCCCTTTCATTTGAAGACATGACAATTTACCATTGAATTTGAAGCGCACCGCGGCCACCAACAACCTCGAGTTATACGGCGACAAGCTGTGCTGTCTACAAGCTAATTCTTGAAGACAGGCGAATATCTGCTAGAAAGATAGTCCAGTTGCTCGCAATCTGACGGAAACGTTCTGGTTTCATCAGCACCAATATCCTATACATGTTCAAGCTATCGGAAAAGTGCGTGCCGCAATGTTTGAATAGTGAGCAATTAGGATTCGCACACGTCCAAAGTTGTGGCTGCCAAATTTAAGACCCTGGGTTTACAATCGGCCCGAAATTGCTCCTATTTACTTCACCTGCCCCCCTCTAACTACTATCTGTCTTCTAGTTCAAAAACAACAAACATGAAGAGGCGTCATTCTGACGACGTTGTTGATGTGAAACATGCCGCTAAAGGCGGCTTTGACGACCTATCGCATGCTTTTTTTTATTGCACTCGAACAGATGACACAACGATGTAGATAGGGCATCTGCTTGAAGAAGAATTACTTTGAACCACTGTTTATTTCAAAGCAGTGACTATACTCTTTTCAGGCAAAGTACGGAACTTTTCAGCGCCCCCTTGTAGGCTGCGGGAAGAAAAGCTGTAGTGCATTATATGAGGCTGGGAATGTGCTGCAATCACATTTCAAAAATTTGAATGGCCCTGTATCATTATGGGCGTGGAAAGCATCAGACCACGTTCCGCTAATTGACTACAGAAAATTGTGTAAACCATCTTAATTTAACACAAGTCAAGTTGCAACTAGCTGAGGACTGCAACTTTTGTAGAACCTGATCAAATTACTATCGGAATAGGTTAATACAGTACGTAGAACTCAGCAGAATACAGATACATACGCAAACAATTATGTAGTGTACTGCAGACCTATAATTTAGTACCGATTATGACTCAAAAGCCATCGACAACATGATTGGGTATTGCACTGAGAGGTTACAATGGCGACAGCGGTAGCAGCGGGACAAGGAAGGCTGCGACAGTGACGTGATGATGGTCGCAAGAGCCTATAACGCGCTGATAAGTTAGCAAAAAACGGTGGGCTTCTGGGAAACGTATGATGAATTTTGATAATGAACGTGCACCGTAACTGTTTTAACAGCGAAGCTGTTTAGCAAATCGTTCCTTGTCTGACGAACCAAAGAACTCAGTCGGTTATGGAATTGCGAAGCCCCACTACTGTGTAACAACAAAATCAAGTTTTTTAGGAAGGAGAAACTCCATCGGTCGTGTAAAAAAGTACCATCGTGAGCGTAATAACTCGGCCGGCATGCGCTGTCTTCGTCCTTTTCATCTTCTGCTTGGCTTTCAGAACGAGTGCGGCAATTCGTCCAGCGTGGTATGCAGTAAATCGGCTGGGCAAGTAAAAAAAGAGAGGAAGAATGAGAAAAAGACATAGAGAAAAGAAAGAGAAAATAAAGAAAGAAAAATATAGAAAGAAAAGTATAGAAAGATACAGAAAGTAAAAGACAGAGAGACAAAAATATAGAAAGAAACGGACACAAAAAAGTGACAGAAAAAACAGAGGGCAAGACAGAAAGAGAGAAATATTGAGAAACAAAGAACGAGAGAAAAAGAGAGTGAGAAGCTGGGAAGAAAGAAGCGAGAAATAGAGAGAAAGAGAAACGAGAAGAACACAGAAAGAGCAAAAAAATTACACCATCTCCCGCTAAAGGGAACCATGTGTAGATGTGAAGCAGCGGGCGCTAACGCTTACACTGGCGGCGGCGTTGACGCTGGCGCTCATCGGAGCGTTGCGCAGGAGAGAAAACTGGGGAGGCGCAAAGCACGCAGTGATGGAGCGGTGTTTTCTACTGGAACATGCCAATCGCTGCTAATGGGCAATGAGAGACAGAAGACTCCGACTGGACACAGAGACCCGCAGTCCGCTTTTAGTTAACGCGCACGCTGCGAAAATTTTTATTGTTCAACAACGCACAGGAGAAATCTCCCACCGGCACCAGCATGGAGGTCAAGATCCATTGCCATATATACGGGGTGGCCAGTGAACGGTTGTGCAGCGCGAGCAGTCGGTTTTGTCAACCAAGAAACTCGCTAGCAGACGCTGCCTGCGTCGGCCTCGCGAGGCGAGAGAGGGCGGGGGGAGCGTAGGAGAGGAGAGAGAGGGGGGACGCGCATGCGCAGTGGGAGTGTGGGCGCCGCGGGCAGGGATGCCTAGAGGGGAGAGCGTAGGAGAGAGAGGGGGGGACGCACATGCGCAGTGGGAGTGTGGACGCCGTGGGCTGGGATGCCTAGAGGAGAGAGGGGGGAGCGTAGAAGGAGAGAGGAGGGAAGGCGCATGCGCAGTGAGGGTGTGGTTGCCGCGGGGAGGGATGCCTAGAGGAGAGAGAGAGGGGGGGAGAGGAGGTTTTTATTTTTATTTTTTTGAAAGGGTTTGCGCATGCGCAGTAAGGGTGGTCACGCCGCACACCACCACCGGATTAAGCTTCGCCATAAGATGCTTCACATCTAAAAGGGAGAAAAAATAGAAGTCCACTTGTCGAAACGTCAGCTCGAGCACACAACCCCTGTTTAAGGATTTTTTTCATCGCAAGCCTACATCTTCCCCTTCCTGCAGATTTTTTATAATGATAACGAAGAATTCAAAAGCCCTTCCCCTGTAGGGCAAAGGGGGGCTGGCGAAACTTGACGTGGGCGTGCCTAACGGGCTTCTTTTTCTTTCTTTCTTTCTTTCTTTCTTTCTTTCTTTCTTTCTTTCTTTCTTTCTTTCTTTCTTTCTTTCTTTCTTTCTTTCTTTCTTTCGTTGCTTCTTTCTTACTTTTTTCCTTTCTTTCTTATTCTTTCTTTCTTTCTTTCTTTCTTTATAGGCAGAGAACACTGTGTTCAGACGGAATCTGCGAGACATCTTTCATGTTCTTTCCAGCATTCGTCACCCTTTCGGCCCTGACGAAAGGACAATCATGGGATCACAAAAACGCGATTTAAGAATTCCATTTCCTCAAAGTCAGAATTCACTGAAATATGAAATTTCTGATGTCGACCTTACGCTTCATCCATCGCTTTTAGTACGCGAACACTTAATATTTCAATGAAGCGGCTACAGCAAGTGTACTACTTCCCAATTGTTTTCTTCATTGTGGGTAAAACGCATTCATTAGCCAAGCATGAGCGCATGGCCTAGTGTTCAAGCACGTTGAATGAAAAAAACACGCAGTCTGCCGAATGGGTGAGTTTTCAATGGGGCAATCCGTGACAAGCAATATTCTCAGACGCTACCAGTGATGCCAACCCTAGGGATTTATCCCTAGATCTAGGGATTTTCTGGGTCTCTCAGGGATTTGGCGTCTTTTTGTTGAATCTAGGGATTTTTTGTAAGGTTCTGGGAATGTTGCATCGTGCGGCCTAATGAGATGTATTACTGCGTAATGACGCTTCTCCAACTAGAAATGTTGTAAAAAACGATAATACTCGCTATTCGCGGTTTTTAATTTAAAAGAGCGGTGGTGTACTGCTGCGCCGAGTGATGGCAATCGCAGTTCTGTGACGCGAGATGATCATATTCTGTATACTGGAGGAAATGAAACATTGTCGTCGTAAGTGTTTAACATGTGCGCAGTTATCAAATGAGCACCCTCAGTGATTGCTGCTTTGTGAAACAAAGAAATTTTGTCTGGTTGTGCGTATGAAAAAGCGCCAAGTTCAGGCTCGCCGCGTGCTCACACCGTGCAAATTATTCGTATCGAATAACTTTTGGACCAGGAGACTTGAGAAAGAGAGCGAAAGCAGGACTGACCACTGTACAACATTGTGCTGATTCTTTATTAAGGAAACGGCTTGAAGGAAAGAGACGAAGAGACTGTTCGTGTGTTTTAGCCTTTCCGTCGCGTCTTTTCCATAAGAACGAAAATAGTGAAAAAATTATTTGGCCATATGGTAAGCTGATCAAAAATACGCAAAATGGCTATCAGCGAGTAAAAAAAGACCGCTTTATATCAACTGGAAATCATGCAACGCTGATTGCAAATGTGGAAAACTAGAAATTAGCCACCACCTCGCAAGCTACAAGTACAAGAAAGGAGCAACAGACTTGCAAATGACTCGAACGATCACATCTATGCCTTCCATCAGTAGGCCAAGTGAACTTGAAAAATTTGTCTGTCTCCCTAACAACTTGCGCCATCTGAAAGCCCTTTATGTACAATTACTCCACAGAAAGTGCAAAAGAAACAGTTCAGTGGCTGTTGATATAATGATTATTTTTACTTCTGATCAGATTCACATGAATTGGGCCTCAGAGCGAACTATCTTTATACTTTGTTAAAAGTGAATTAACCTAAATAGCGACATATAAAAGTCAATCTAGGGATTTTTCTTGCAATCTAGGGTATTTTCGAGGGTCGATCTAGGGATAAACCGGTGACTTAGGTTGGCATCACTGGACGCTACCTCAGTAGCGCTGCACAGCGGTAAACTACGGCCGCTACTTATTGGACACTAGGGCGAACGCAAGCTAACGCTCCCGCTTACAAGTAGATACACGTTGGGCGACTCAAGTAAGAAAGCGTTCAGTTTCTTGTTGTCGCGTCGGCTGTGCCCTTACGTGCCTAATATGACCAGATACTTCACTGTAACCGGAATGTTTTAACCTATTGTCGGCCGTGATGCAGAATATTGGGTCGAAGATCTTGGACACTTATTCTGCGAGTTCCACGTAAAGCAACAACTCCAGGATGCCTGGTTACGAAATATGTCGTGACAGGCTTGTAAGTACCATGTTACAAGTAATCGATCACTTGCAATGAATTATATTTCCTTGTACTTATGTATTATAATTTATTACTTTTTCGAAACTAACGTTCCGGATAATCCAATTGCATCTTCTTGCAATCGATTACCGGTAACCAGTTATTTTTTTTAAAAAAGTAACTTGTAACCAGTCTTTTACCGCAGTTCTCGTCCCGAGAAATATACGACCACTCGACGGACTAAAATCCAGCAAAGCCGAACACTAGCAACAGCCCAGCGCGACGCTTCATAGCAGACATGTACACAACAGCATCGAAGCACTGCACCACTACCAGCTGGTGTGTAAGGTGTTTCTACGTTATAGTACCATCATTTCCTCCTGCGCATCAAGTGAGAGAGTGCTCAGTGTAGCAGATGACCTTTTATTGTGGAAACGTGGAAGACTCAGTGACAACTTTGAAAACCAACGCCAGTTCAAACTTAACAACGTGTGACACCTTATCACAGACGCCACAGTAAACCTCCCAGACGTCACGTAACCCTCTGTCATTCTCTCTACCTTGCCAGCCACAGCAGTTCGTTGCAGTTTGAGTAAACTTGAGTTATTGTAGCAAGACTGCTAGGCGGCCTAGTTGGAACGAATTCATCTTCAGTGCGCGCCATTGTGCAAAGCAAAGTAGGGCGAAAGAAAAGAGCACACGCCGACAAGCCCAATCGTTCTGAGCTACCGTGGTTTAATAAACTCGCTTTCGGACCGCGGGAGAGTGGGTTGAGACCCCAGCCACGTAAAGAATATTTATTTTGTTTTATTTACTAGTTCTTTGGTGCGCGCATGTCAGTTGTAGGTGTTGAGGGTTTTTTGGGAACACCCCTAGCAAACAGGTCAGTCAATACAAGCTTCGCTTTAAAAAACTGGCGCACCAGATGGCTTTCACTTTTCAATAGTCTTGGGCAAATGTATAGTGGATCCTGAGAGCTTTTTTTTTTTCGCTTACACGAAGCGCGTTACTATGGAAAGTCTTCACTCTCTCGGCTCTCCTTGCTGACGATATCAAGAGAATTGAATTATCTAATATACTTTTGGAAATCACAAATAGCGCTTTGTGTGCCCCAACTTGAATATGCAAAAATCCGTAAACAGGGCTTGTGTGCTCGAGCCGACGTTTCGAAAAGTGGACTTCTCTTCTTCAAGGCTAGAACTGATTTCCTTAGCGCTACCATAGTCCCCTCAATAGCTTTTCTGGTCACGAAACTGCCGCCTCAGTTTAATATAGAGCCAACGGCGGCCGCTAGGGGCGCCACAGTAAAAGAAAGGCCACCCACCGGAGTGGCCGCCGCAGGCGACGCTTCCTTTTTTTTTTTTCGCTGGTACGTCGCGTCCGAAAGCCCCGCTCCTTTTAGACAATATTTGCATTCTCTTTCGTCGTACCAATCATACGAATTAAGCTTGGAACTTTGAGAATGTTTTCGTAACGAAGACAAGGCGCATACAAAAAGTAAACAATCTCAAATTTAGTTCGCTGCCCAGTGTGCCAGCAGACGACGCGCATAGACCATTTTGTAACTGC
>JALIZH010015586.1:0-13713 GCA_030522465.1 Rhipicephalus appendiculatus
ACCCAATATTACCTCTGTTAAGGAGACTAGTATGCCACTATGGCGCCTGTATAGTCTTTTTATCGAAACACCTTGAAGTGGGTGAATTCTTTAGTGCCTTGTGATTGTATCGCCGTAGAAGTAGCATGGACATATTAGGTGCGAAGCACCTTAGGGGGCTTAGCTTGTCGGCGTCTCCTGTCCTCATGGTGTGTCAGTGAATGAATCCCACTACTCGCTACCGGTCCACTAAAAATGAACAAAGCAACACTTAGCCCAACAAATAGCCGACGACGTTAGTGGAGCAGAAACACCCTTCTCTACATGCCATAGGGAACTAAAACCGGGCGTGTAAGGAAGAAGGAGAAGTACCTTAGAAGTAGCTGCATTCCGACGCAGTTTTCCGACGACGTTAGTGGAGCGTAAACACCCTTCCCTACATGGCCCGGTTTCAGGCTTTGCGCCACTAGTGCCTCATCAAATAAATCTCTCTCAAAACACTGCATGCGTCGCCCCTTCCGAGGTTTCACATTAGTGGAGCTGAAACACCCTTCCGTACATGCTTCACCCCTCCGCAGGTTGTATTCTGTGTTGAAATTTCATGCAAACGCCATTTCTCTTTCGAATAAATACCATGGAAAAAAAAGAAACGCTGGCGGGTTTCTGTGGTAGTATATCTGATTTTCCCCGCAGAATTCCTCGATGCGATTCCGGCTTGAACAGTGATTTCTATTCTTTGCATCAGGTTGTTGTTCACGGACAACACCACTATTGCGTTAGAATGATGACCGCATAATAAGGTAAATTCACGTAACTGCTACTCCTGTGGTTGGCTACCTCATTTATGCACCATCACGATGGCGCCTAGTGGCATGCATGGTGTTTTACCCGGACGATTGAAGAAAGGCAAGAAGTTGCCTTCCTGGCACAGTGATTGGGATAATGAGTTGTCGGTCAGAACCTGTAGCCAACAGGCATGATTGACGGGTACTTCACCGGATGGACGTCGCTGTGCGACATGGCGTTTCCCGCACTGCGCCTGCTGCTTACCCTCAATCACGGCTCTCGAAGTTCAGTTACAGCTATGACAGATGTAGCGAAAAATCACATCGATTGACACTGATGTGGACAGCAAGGCGCCACAAACGCGTGATCGTTTTACACAACTACAATTTGTCGTCGGACGCGCCCGATGGTCCCTTGATGCCGAACGAATACGCAGCCTGCGGCTGGAAGCATCCAAAAGCAAACACGTGGACTCTTGCTGTAAGCCTTGTTGCTGCGAGTACCAGAGTAAGTGTTTTTAGAAGATGGAACAGAGGGCGAGGTGGTATAGCTCCATACTTGCTAACAGCGCGACAGACAACATACGAAAGGCAGAGAAAACGGAGGGCACGCAGGGCCGTGTTGCGTCTGTTGTCTGTCACGCTGTTAGCCAGTATGCCGTACTCTCTATGCCGCAAACCGAACGAGGGATATTTACAATCGACGCTAAACGAACGGTGGTAGTTGACACTATTTTTTTCGTTTAGAAGAAAAGGGACACAGGGATACATGGTGGTGAGGTTGCTACGCAAGGTACAGTCCTCCGCGACCCTTTCGCCCAACGGCCGGATTGTCTCCTTGATGTCGGCCCTTCAGCTGCGCAAGGCAGCCTTCCACTGCTACAACTACCGAAAAACTCACAGGGTCTCTTGTGCATTAGACAAATTCGGAAGCGAAAGCCAAGTTCTTCCTTCTTTTTCTTCTCAGTAGATGTACTGATCCTTCTCCGCCCCTCTCTGAAACCTTTACCCCTAACGTGGCTCTTACTACCTCCAGGAACGGAGGTATTGCAAGCCCCAGGTATTGTAAGTCAGGAAGGAACGAAATCTTGCGAAAAAGGTTTTCGTTGCTACAAGTAATACATGCCACCATTTCCTTACACTCAACGCATTTCTCACTGCACCATTCCCGCAGCAAATGTCCTTTCCCAATGCCTGATCACACGGCCCATTTTTCTCTCCGAAGGTTTATTTTCAGAAAGGGATACCATCCTGCCATAAATATTCTTGCCCTAAATACTAAAGCCCAATGTGTCACTGGTGGAACTATAACTGGCTTTTTTTTGAACACGTGGAAGCCTGTAGGTCATTGTGTTTGCATTTGGATCTCACTTGTTCTGACGTTGAGCCCGACACGTGTGCGAAAACGGGCACCCACCTGTACTCCATTTAATCGAATCGTCTGTGCCAGAGGTGCGTTTATTTGATTTTATGCCTCTGACGTACATAAGCCACCAGTCTTTTTATGCTAGGTTTGCTGTTCTAGACAGGACAAGGCATCGCCCTTTGCCACGACGTCAGCTTGTTAAGTTCTGCTGTGTGTTCTGCAGGTATTGCGTAATATTTGAGTTATTTGTTACTTCTTGACACTTATGAGGGCAACAAATCATTTATAAACGGTGTTCTCTGCAGTACACAAAGCTACGGTCAGCTCGCTCCTGTAGGTACAAAAAAGTAAGTACAGGTATCTTTCTTATAGCTCGAAGTTCGAATACTGTACCGAACAGGCTCTTAATGCATGCTCATCGCGTATCTGCGAAGCGCACGACCATTTTAAATGCGAAGCATTTCTTAGCAAACCCAAGGCACTTTGAGCGTTTCTGTTTAAGTATCTATCTATCTATCGAGCCGCCTACGTCTGGGTGCTCTCGTGATCACCTCCTTAGCTTGGTGCAGGCCATAATTGGCATGGGAGAGTAAGAGCGTTTGACAAATATGACTGTCTGGTTGTGACTTGAATAACGCAAAAATCCTGTCACGTAGTACGTCGTCAAACCCTTTCTTCCAGACACGTGTGGCACCTACCCGTATACCATGGGCCGCGGTATGCGGGCAGGAATCGAACCCAAGCATTTTGCGAGGCAGTCAGGTATTCTATCACCGAGCCACGCCACGTCTTGAAACTGCTTCGGGAAAAGACCCTATGCAGCTGTAATGTCGATTCAACGTCAACTGTGGTTACAGTACTGGCTATCTAATTTTATAACATGGCGATAAACATTACATGTGTACTCCTATGATACAGGGGTAATGTAGGGTTAATTTCAATTGTGGTTCCAGAGCTGGCTCCGCTTTTAGAGCAGTCTAATAAACATTACAATTGTGTTCTTATGATTCGGCAAAGTATATTTGTTCGGTCCTGTAGGAAAACGCTGACACAATTTACGCTTGATAGCCACATTATCGCACCATGAAGTGCATTTCCTTTCGATGACACTGACGTTTGTGCTCTAAAGTGAGTGCTGACGTTACGTTAGACCATAAGTTTCCCTTAAAAGCCAGTGTTGTCAATGTGCCTGGTAAAACCCCGATCTGCGCAGAACTACGCTTACTGAAACACGTCGATCCACGTCGTAACAGCGCAGACAACTACTCGCTGACTGCTCCGCATGAAACCGATTCCCACGAGACGTGGGATTTGCCGATTTTTCTCAATGCAAAGCATTTTTAGTGAACCTAAGACGCTTTAGCCGTATCTATCTATCTATCTATCTATCTATCTATCTATCTATCTATCTATCTATCTATCTATCTATCTATCTATCTATCTATTTATCTATCTATCTATCTATCTATCTAGCCGCCTACGTCTGGGCGCTCCCCTGGTCGTCTCCATAACTTCTAATATACCAAAATTGCCATAGCAGCGATCAATGTATGAAGAACAGTATTCACTGGTCATAACATGAATAGTACTAAACGTCTGTCGCGTACGTCATAAAACTCATTAACTGTGGTAACCGGGTATGTCTCACTCACGTGTGGGACATACCCGGTTACCACAGTTAATGTTATGCGGGTATATGCGCCACGGCTGATTTCTTACGAGGCTGGTCGGTGGCGTCATGCTGACCGAGGACGATGACAGATTGAGAGAGAGCCGCTTTGTAGACGTCTACTACCTGGGCCACGTACGTCCAGGTAGTCAACGAACACAATAAGCGCCATCCACTGAAGTTGGTCTCCGTAGCACTATTCAGGACTACCAGCCTCGACGGCCTATACCTAACCAACGCAAAGGGTGACTTCAGGTTCCGATATGTCGCCGGCTCTATTAACAGACGATGTGTCGACGAAATGACCCGGCTGGCACATAGGCCTCCATAGACACTGTCTTGGACTGGGCTACCGCCCTCATTCAGTGCCTCAACCACGACATTCCAATGTGACACCCACAGCAAGCGGATTCATTGTATTTGCGGTGGCGTGGCCATATCTAAAAACATGACGATGCGCAATTTAACGTAGGTCACATAGCACTTCGCCGGCCGCCATGCGAACACCGAACACAGGCAGACAAGCAGCAGAATCGACAATGCGCTCGCCGCCATCTACTCAAGGCCCACAGCGTAAAAGGATTCCGTGCAGCGGTTCTTATTAATGTACCTCATCGATTACGCAAATAAACGGGGTCAATGCTTCCTACAATAACTCCGCCGAGAGGACCATGCCCCTCATCATTGCCGGTGCCTTCAATGATTTATGAAAACCGAACAATATCTCGTTCTTGCACTACATGAAAGACGTTTTCGATGGGGACAGGGCATCACAAGACCTCGTTCCCACGTCCAGGACAGGAGGCATCATGGATCATTTCTTCGTGAGAGGCATCCCCAATTTCCAACAGCTGAACTATACCTCCTACTTCACTGCACATGGAATCCTCGTTGCCGCGATCGAGAAAGGATCCGATCACAAATCCTGTCCAGCTGCTGGTGCTCACTGATCACGTTGATGATGACTTTGTTCAAGAACTCTCAATAACCCCTTCCACACATGCGCATGAGTTCTTGAAACGTGCGCGCGTTCTCCGACATACCGGACAAGTATAAGCACTACATATCAGCATACCACTTCTGGTGTTGATATTGGTGCCATATTGCTGTTGGCATCGTCACGCAACTGTAAACAACTGGTTATATATTCCATATGCGACTCATCAACATACAGTATATGCGTGCATATAACATTTTTGCATGTTTAGTGTCATTCCGTAGCGTTTCGCTCCATAAAAAAAAATTACATTACAACACTATCACCTTCCTGCCGCATATCGCGCATAACGCCGATTGCCGCGATACCTGGGATCTGCCTATTTTTATATGAAGCACTGACTACTGTTAGGGGCCCGTCAATTTAACAATTTCACTACAGTGAAGAAAAAACAGTTGCCATAGTCGTTCGGCGGCAGAACCACATGACCACGTATCATTTTATTTATTTGCTAGAGTGGTCTGCCCGAGTCACTTCGTTGCACTTGCATAACTCATTCCCATATATATATATATATATATATATATATATATATATATATATATATATATATATATATATATATATATATATATATATATCTTAGAAGAGTAGAGGTTTGGGCCAGTTGGTGATGCATACTTGGTAAAAAATTAAGCGCAATATACGGGACAACAAAAGGAGAGACACACAGGACGAAGCGCTACTAACAACTGTGAACATTTATTGAAAAACATCGCCGCAGCTAGACAATGTGCGCATGTGCAGAAGGCTTCCGATGAGCAGCAACAAAAAGAACCAACAGAGCCAGGCGCGAGATACACCCCCGTGACAACACCAACACGTGGAAAATGAATTCACCAGAATGACCGAATGAGAAGTGACACGTAGATGCACAGTCGAATACCTAAAACCGGGAAAGAAAACAAGATAAAAAGACTACAAGGTAAAACGCTGACATAACTAAAAAGATAGCGAAAGGAAACGCGCTTAAAGGGGCCATTAATGCAACGCACTTCTTTATTTAATAGAACTACTGAAGCGACACTCACGCACATGTCGGGTCCACGATCTTCAATCAAAGCGGCTTCTAAGATTTCTCGTTCCAGTTTTGTGTCTCCGCGACCTACTACGACCTCATTCTTCAACCGTGGGAAACAACCGCAAACTTTTGTGTGTAAAGCGAGGTTCGACCCCTCTTCTGACTTCAGGCACCTATAGTGCTGTCGCAGCCGGTGATTAACCCCCGTATTCTAGAACGTCCCTTCACTCAACACTCCACCTTCACTTGAGAAAGTCGATGGGAACGCCGCCTCTAGGCAGAACAAGTCACTGCATATCAGCGATAATCTGCGACGATTCTTGAGAAGCGCGGCGTCATTTTCAGTCGAGCGACGGCGCTGTGCTCAACTCGGTCAAGCGAAGGACGAAATTCGAGTCTAGGCTTGTTTGTGAATACGGGGGTAAGGCACTGACCGGTCTGCCCCAAGTAAACACGACCGCAGCTTAATGGAATTTCGTACACTACAGAATCTGTGCACTCGGCGTACTGAAATTCGTGTTTTGTAGTGCAGCGTTTACTTGTTCGGGTGCTTGTCACTCGTCTGCATATATATATATATATATATATATATATATATATATATATATATATATATATATATATATATATATATATATATATATATATATATTATGAGACGACGTCCAGCAAGGATGTATTTTAATCCAGACTCGCGAGATGGAAGCGGAGCAGCCCGCGGGACAGACGATGATGATGATCACAGTGGTTTGTATATACAGATGAAGACGATGAACATAGTCAGCGCTCACACTATTTACCCCCCCTTCGTGAAAGCGGGACGCAAGTTAGCAAGGGTAGGACCGCCGAATATATGGTTTCAGCCGAGAGACGTGAGCGATCTCGGTACTGCGGCGACGACGATCAGTAGCCGCGCTGACCGGAGCGACGCGATAGTTCACGGCGGATGTTCTTTGTAGCACGGTATATGGGCCGAGATATCTATGAAGAAATTTTTCACAGAGCCCAGGTGCACGAACAGGTGTCCACAGGAGGACTTCGTCGCCTGGGCGGAACGCAACAATTCGCCGTTTCGCATCAAAACCGACTTTCCTCTTGTCCTGAATGGTAGCAGTGTTGGCGCGGGCAATTTCACGGCAGTGGGCGACGCGCGCAGCGAATTCTTCTGGGAGGGACGCAGATGGAACAGAGGATGTGGACAAGAAAGTGGTGTCCAGAACAAAAGTCGGTGCACGGCCATACACGAGGAAAAACGGGCTGTAATTCGTCGTACGTTGTATGGCAGTGTTATATGCAAACGTGACGAAAGGAAGTATAGTGTCCCAGTTTTTGTGATCTGGTTGGACGTACATGGAGATCATGTCGGACAAAGTTCGGTGAAAACGCTCTGTCAAACCATTTGTTTGCGGATGATACGCTGATGTGGTCTTGTGGATGGTGTTAGAGGCCTGGAGAACTTCGGCAAGGACATGGGAAAGAAATGTCTTGCCACGGTCACTAAGGAGCACACGAGGGGCGCCATGGCGCAAAATAATGGCGCGCAGGACAAAATCGGCGACTTCAGAGGTAGCACCAGAGGGAAGAGCTGCCGTCTCCGCGTAGCGAGTAAGATGGTCCACGGCAGTAACAATCCAACGGTGACCGGCGGGCGTAAGTGGAAGGGGTCCGTATAAATCTATGCCCACGAATTCGAAGGGAGTGGACGGGCACGGCAGAGGTTGCAAAGGCCCCGCGGGAAGAGACGTGGTACGTTTCCGGTGCTGGCATGACGCGCAGGAACCGACGTACTTAGCCACAGAAGTGGAGAGGCCCGGCCAAAAGCAGCGAGTCTTGATGCGGTCGTAAGTCTTGTGGAAACCTAAGTGGCCAGCTGTCGCGTCGTCATGAAACGCTTGTAAAACGTGGAGACGAAGTGAGCGAGGGACGACCGGGACCCATTGGTTACCGAGAGGATGGTAAATTTGCCGACATAATGTTCCATCTTGGAGTTTGAAACGTGCAAGCTGTCGTCTTAAGCGGCTGTTGGGAGCACGAGATAATCCAGTGAGCCGATCGATGATTGTGCGGCAGTATGTATCTGCATGCTGAAGCGAGGCGAGGTCTGGGGATGAAAGAAGGTCCGCCGAGGCAACGGACTCTTTCGGACCAACCGCTGTCTGTTTGGCCACTTGGCTGGTCGGTGACGAGCAGATGGAAGGCGACATTTGGGCGCTTGGCGAGAGCGGGCAGCGCGACAAAGCGTCGGCATCTTGGTGTTGCCGACCCGATCTATATGTGACGCTGTAGTCATACTCCTGCAAACGCAGTACCCAACGGCCAAGGCGTCCCGACAAATTCTTGAGGGACGATAACCAACACAGAGCATGATGGTCAGTGACGATTGTGAAATACCGGCCGTATAAATAAGGGCGAAACTTTTGTACGGACCACACGATGGCGAGGCATTCTTGTTCAGTGATGCTGTAATTTCGCTCAGCAGGAGAAAGAGTACGGCTCGCGTAGGCCACGACTTGCTCTTCAGAAGCGTGGTTCCGCTGGAGCAGGACAGCACCGATGCCTTGTCCACTTGCGTCAGTGTGTAGGACAGTGGGTGCTGCGGGGTCGAAGTGGCGAAGCACTGGCTGTGACGTGAGACATCGCTTGAGAGTGTGAAAAGCGGCTTCGCAGTCATCCGACCAGACAAAGGGTGCGCTCGCGGTCAGAAGTTTGTGCAGAGGAGCTGCGATAGTGGCAAAGTCACGCACAAAGCGGCGGAAGTGCGACGCTAAGCCAAGGAAGCTGCGAAGGTCTTTAGGTGTGGTTGGTGTAGGAAAGTGCAGTACTGCGGCAACCTTGTCGGGATCGGGCTCAACGCCGTGTTTACTGACAACGTGACCTAACACCTTGATGCTGCGACTGGCAAAGCGACACTTCTTAGTGTTGAGCTGCAAACCGGCCTTCGCTAGACACGTTAGAACTTCGTCTAGCCGTTCCAGGTGCTGTGAGAAGCTGGACGAAAAGATGACGATGTCGTCCAGGTAGCAAAGGCAGGTCTTCCATTTTAATCCACGCAGTACCGTATCTATCATTCGTTCGAATGTGGCTGGGGCATTACATAGGCCAAAAGGCATTACATAGGCCAAAAGGCATTACATTGAATTCAAATAGTCCATCTGGAGTGGCAAACGCAGTCTTCTCTTTATCGGACTCGTGCATCGGGATTTGCCAATAACCAGAGCGCAAGTCTAGACTTGAAAAGTATTCGGCACCTTGTAAAGTATCAAGAGCGTCGTCGATGCGAGGCATGGGATAGACGTCCTTACGGGTAATTTTGTTCAGTGCTCTATAATCAATGCAAAACCGCACCGATCCATCCTTTTTTTTAACTAATACAACAGGAGAAGACCATGGGCTTGCTGAAGGCCTGATAACGTTGCGTGCGAGCATGTCATTGACTTGTTCTTCGATGACCTTGCGTTCAGAAGCTGACACACGGTAAGGGCGGCGGCGGATGACGCGAGATCCGTCGGTGTCAATACGATGAGCGGCCACTGTTGTTTGACCCAGGCCGTCGGAACAAACGTCAAAGCAAGTTCTGTGTTTCATTAATATGGTTAGCAAGGCATCAGTCTGTGTCGGATTCAGATCTTTGCTCAAAGTGGCCTTGAGGGCACAAGATGAACCCTCCGCGGGCACACACTTTGAGAATGACGAGCTAGGTGAAACAGTGACGACACATACCGGTGCTTCTTCGGTAATACTGGCAACAGTAGTCCCCTCTGGAAGCAGTATTGGTTCCGGCGTCGTGTTGTAGGCGGTGATGCTCGCATAACCACGTGAGAACCGAACGAGACAAGATGCGATGGCGATTCCTCGAAAAATGCAGCGCTGGCAAGGGACAACTACGGCGTCACCATCTAGAATGTCTCGTGACTTGATCGTAAGGATACGTTCTTGACCGGAAGGCAGGAGAAAATCCACAGCTGTGACAAGGTTGGGAGGCAAAAAGTCGGCAGGAGAAGAAAGCTCAGTGTCCGTAATACGAATGAGAGGTTGACCGCACGAAATGACAGCAGATGCAGCAGATAGGAAGTCCCAGCCTAAGATGATCTGATGAGCGCACGAAGACAGCACAGCCAGCTGTACATGATGGCGGATTCCGTCGATGAGAACGCGAGCAGTACACTGTCCAGTCGGGGAAATCGGATTATCATTAGCGCCGCATAACATGGGACCGACATAAGGAGTTTGCACTTTTCCGTAGACGAAAACACAATTCGCGATTGATGACCGAAATGGCGGCTCCAGTGTCTATAAGGGCGTCAACAGAAACACCTTCCACACAAACAGGGAGTAAATTAGCTGGGCGAGACGGAGGAGTTGTAACGTTTCGATAACGAGCAGTTTCCCCTCCAAAAACTGCAGCTTCTAGTTTTCCGGGTGGGTTTCCAGAGAGATCGGAGCAGGGCGCAAGGGTGATGACGTACGCCGTAATGGTGACGGTGACGGAGAACGGCGGTGAGGTGGACGGGAAGGACGAGGCACAGCTTGGGACAATGGAGGGGATGGCGACCGACGCGAGGAGGGTGGATATGGTGCTGGAACGTAGGCATCAGATCTTGGGGCAAACTCTCTTTCATAAACAGTATAGCCACGTCGTTCATCCTGCTGACGCCGGCGGCAGAAACGGGATATATGGCCCCGTATGCCGCAATAGAAGCAGACGGGGCGTGAAGGGCGCCAGGTAGAATAGTGTGGCGGCACTGGCGCTTGCGCTGCCATCGAGGCCAAATGGTCGCATCCAACGTCCGCAGGCACAGATGGAATTGGTGCAGGGGCCCGTGATGCAACTTCTGCGAACGAAGGCGCGCGAAAGGGTACAGGAAACGGTGGACGTGCGACGCTTGTCATGGATGCCAGTTCGTCCTTGATAATTTCACGCAGGTTGGGAGGAGGAGTGCGGACAGACGAAATGGCTGGGTTACCCGGAACAAGGCCGTGAATTTCCTCTCTGACTATGGTGCGGATGAGGGCTCGCAATTCATGCTCTCCAGTGAAGCGATTGTCGCAGGAGGCTTGTGGAAGGCGCATGGAATAGAGCGCGTCCAGGCGTTGGCACGTGGTGATGATGTCCTGAACTGTATTTGGGCTCTGGATCACAAGAGCATTGAAGGCCACAGAGTTGACGCCTTTCAGTATGTGGCGGATGCGATCGCCCTCCGTCATGTCACTTTGGGCACGGCGACAGAGAGCCAGAACATCTTCAATATATGACGTATATGACTCGTCGGGCCCTTGGATGCGGGTTGCGAAGCTTCTGTTTTGCTACCTCGGAGCGTCCTGCAGACGTGCCAAATATCTGCCGGAGTTGCGCCGTGAAGGCCACCCAATCAGGAAAGTCGCTCTCGTGGTTGTGGAACCAGGTTTTAGCGACCTCCTTGAGGTAAAAGGGAACGTAGCGCAGTTTGTGCGCCTCATCCCAATGATTAACAACACTGGTTCGGTCATAATTATCGAGCCACTCTTCGACGTCTTCACCGCGAAGGCCGGAAAATACCGGAGGGTCTCGTTGCGATGTACTCACGGTGTAGCTAGGCCCAACTGGCTGAGAAGAAGCGGTTGTGGCAGTGGACGCGTTGGTTTCTGCCATCTCTGGTGTTTGCGGGCACAACCGTCGACCAGACCGGAGCTCCAGGGGTGACCGGTAGAGCAAGAGGACGTGGGAACCAAAGCACGCTCCACCACTTATGAGACGACGTCCAGCAAGGATGTATTTTAATCCAGACTCGCGAGATGGAAGCGGAGCAGCCCGCGTGACAGACGATGATGATGATCACAGTGGTTTGTATATACAGATGAAGACGATGAACATAGTCAGCGCTCACAATATATATATATATATATATATATATATATATATATATATATATATATATATATATATATATATATATATATATATATATATATATATATATATATATATATATATATATATATATATATATATATATATATATATATATATATACACACACACAGGGGGGAGCTATCTGGCACAACCGAGGCTTTGTCTTGAACAGTCAGGGGGCGCAGGAATAAACTTTATGCACTGTGGGCGGCGTCCCTAGTCCAGGATGCAGTGAAACAGCCAAATTTCTAATATCTGGGGTTTAACGTCCCAAAACAACGATATGATTATGAGAGACGCCGTAGTGGAGGGCTCCGGAAATTTCGACCATCTGGTGTTCTTTAACGTGCACTGACATCGCACAGTACACGGGCCTCTACCATTTCGCCTCCATCGAAATGCGACAGCCGCGGCCGGGATCGAATCCGCGACCTTCGGGTCAGCAGCCGAGCACCCTAACCGCTATACCACCGCGGCGGACGAAACAGCCAAATTAATATTTATTTGCCAACGATTACAGGAGGGGTCCTCCCTTCGTCAGGGCTTCGGTTAACATGCCGTTGAACTTGCTTCTTCTGCGACGTCCGTCTCCATCTCGAACACAGTTCAGAAAGAGCGAGAGAGAAAAAAAAAGGAAAGAAAAAAGTAAAGCCAGCATGGCCGGAAGTCATTATAGGGTCTCTCAGCAAGTTAAATAAATACGGTACGCAAATACGGTATGTTATGACGGTACCACGGCTCCTTTGCCGGTCGTAGTGCTTTTGGGAGCGAAAGCACCGCAACACTACAAAAGCTCTTTCGAAAATTACTGTTGGGTTCTCACGCTTCATCGTTGCCTCTCAGCCTACGCATTGCTCACGAGGAACCTGTCGTTCGGAGGACGCACTCTCAGTGGAACAGGCAGCGGCTTAAGCCCAACGAGCCAGAAAGGAGGAGCGGTACGGTAATACCAAACCGCATTTGTCGACCGGATTTTCGTAACTTGCTAAAAGACCCTACTGTGTAAGCGTCTGGTTACGATGGCGCGTCGTCTGCCGGTTCTCTACGTACGCAGGGCCAACCAGAGTGGTCGCCGTGGCGGGCGGGACGAGCCTGCGCGGCCGCGCGTGAGGGAAGAGCGTCGCCTATTGGGTCGGTTTTTTTGCGCCTTTCGTCCTCCGCAGTTCCTTTTGAGTGGCTTTGAACGAGTATACGGGAGGGTAATCATTACGGGTGGTATTAGTGTTTTTTTTTTTTTTTCATCAGGCTAGGGAAGAGGCAGTAATCCTCAGGAAGCTGCAAACGAACACTTACGTTCACGCCACACTACTTCATCTTATCTCACCAACTGACTACTCGTACATCTGAAAGTACTGTGACGTCCCGGACACCCTATGCCATATGATATGGGTATGCAGACAAAACCCTAGCGCTGCCACACAAACTGAAGAGCAGTGGGAGGCCAAGTTATCGGACCCAAGCCTGAAGAATCAGCGAAGCTTGGTTCAATGGGCGCGGGAGATGGCGAAGGCCCGCGGCTGCCTGGAACAAGGAGGCCGCCCACCTTGGGCGCACAGTGCGCTTGCTCGCAATAAATGTTTATTCTCTCTCTCAGCCGGGCAATTTTACATTAGACACGTACGGGTTCATCAAATAACAAGCAGGGTCACCAGTTATGAGTCCGTGTCACAATATTTCTGTTAGCTTATTTCTTCTTGGTAGGAGAGGCTTCCAGGGTCCTCTTTAATGCCGGCTACCAGTGTTCGAAACTGGGAAATAAAATATGCTTCGCGTCGTTCACGTCCGCACGTGTTTTGATATCCGGACGCTGATATTTTCCGAGTTGTGGTTTGGCGACGTAGGTGTCTGAATAAGGGTAGCTTCGGTAGTGAAGTGGCGTGGTACTGGTGAATATTGAGCCTCAGTCTAAGTGATGCGTCCGTTTGACCAATTTATTCACCGAAAACCGAAAATCATCGGAAACTATAATTGTGCCACCAGTAATGATATACACATGCTATGCTACA
>JALIZH010015587.1:0-15433 GCA_030522465.1 Rhipicephalus appendiculatus
AATGATCAGCAATCATCATCATAATCTCTAGCATCATCAGCATCAGAGTTCGGCAATCTGCTGCGCCCGGCACGACGTGAGAACCTGCCTCTCCCTCCACTTGTCACTTCCTATATAAATGTCGACATCGCAGCTTTGACCTCAAATGGGGTTATACTGGAGCAAAGAAAGATCGCTTCCTGGTGGCAATTTCCCCCATCTTCAGACTTAGTGAGACAACGTAAAAGAGGGAGTTCGAAGTTAGGTTCACTGATTTTCAAAAAAAGAAAAATTGAGTAGCATTTCAATCTTGCAGAATCCTTTTGAGGCGGATCGTGGGGAGGTCCGAAATATGCACCAGTTGGAACTAGCTGGTCGGCAGACAGACGATGAGCTCAAAGATGCATTTGATGCGATAGACACTGTGATGTGTTACGGTGGCCTCACAGTATCAAATTTTTCTAGTTTGAAAAAGCTAGCAGCTGCTATAATAACGGTGTTAGGCTGTACATACGTCAGCGAACAGACTTTCTCGAGAATGCAGTTCATCAATTCAATCAAGCGTTCCTGGCTTACCGATGAACACCTACACTACTTTCTGCGTCTTTCCATGACAATCCTTGATGTAGATATTTGCAAGAAGGTTAAGAATATTCAGCAGCAAAAGTGTCATTGAAAGATTTTTTTTTATTTTAACCTTTGTTTGTAAATTGCAACCTTGTCCCATGCGTACTGAAAGTAACCATGCTTTCTATTCTATAGTTTTCTACTATATTGTCAATTCGCCGAAATGTTTTCTCTTTTCCTGGAAAGCCTCCCCCCCATCCCCCCCTCGTTGCTGTCCGGCCGCCGCCATGTGAGCTTGATGCAACTCGGCCCTCCGCCTCTCTAGGTTGCCGACCCCTGATCATAATTGTCATCATGATTTGATTTGCACTGTCACGGCCGCTGGATAAAAAAGAAGGTGCGGCCTGTTGCGTCGCGGCGCCGTCAATGGGCGAGCGCGTCTCAGCTGAGTTGACAGTTGCGGCCGCTTTTTTTAGTGAGGGCGCCCCAACTCCAGCCCATGAAGCAGACGACACTTCGTGTTTCAATGGGGTTGCCTCAGGATTCATGCGTGTCCGTGTGCTTTTTCGAGTGCTTCCTCATGCTTTTTTTTTTTTTTAGTGTGTGATCGTGTGTGGGGCCAGCTTCCCTCATGTTTCCTGCGCCTGAATACGGTTCTTTGGTGCGCACATGTGTGGCAGACAGTTTTTTCCAGTGGTGTGATGCCGCCAAGCTGTTGTGTGCCACTGAGCAGCTGGAACGCGATAAGAGACGCTACTGTGAATTACCACGTATTGCCCTGCGATCTACCGTGTCGGGAAATGTGCAATTCGTAATAGAGCACTTCTTTTTGTCACAAACGAGCCCGAAAACAAGCGCGCGCACCGCTGCTTCCAGACGACCGCATCAAATCACCGCGTCGACCGTGCCCGCCAATGGACGCGCGCAACGAAAAAAGAAAACAAGTATCAAAAGGCGCCCAGGGCGCGCCCTTACCCTCTACACCGAAGACGCCGTCGCGACAGCCTAACGCCCGCGCAGATCGGGAGAATTCGAGACATCGTAGTGGGGCCTCTGTTGGGGCCGACCGCCGCAGACGGACCGACCAGACGAATCCCTTTCCACTAGCTGTTGCTGTGGTACGCGCCGAACATTAACTTCGAATGTTCGCGAACCCGGGAACGATCCAAACGAGAGGTGCCAGATGGTGGACGGGGTGGTGAAGCCATCGAAGACGTTACGTTGTTCGAGTGAGTCGTGTGCGGTCAGTCGATCTTGAAGAATCAAGTGATGACGCCATGGGAGCTCTGTTTTGAATAGTGTCGCCGAGAGGACGATCAGCGCTAGAGTTCGTTTGAGTGTTTCCTGGAAGAAAAATATTCGAGAAACTTTCAAAGAATTGTGGGCTGCGCACGTTTGGTGAATATTCAAGGCCTTTGAGTGTTCTTGGATAGTTTCTAATGGATGAGATTGCACTTGTAAGTGTGGGGTCTCGAAATGGGATCGCCGCTCTCGGAGCACACGGAGACAGTAAACACGGTCGAACCATACCAAATATCGTACCTTTATTTAACTACTTTTACAAGACGAGCTCGCTAGCCGAATCAGGTAAATCAAACGCTAAAAACAACCTTAAACGATTATTATGCCAATACACTCAATCAAGATGACAAACAAACACAGGGTAACGCGAAGGCGGCGTCGCGGACGGTCGACTCACCACGAGGGGCGTACGGGAAGCGACCCGCGGCTGTCGCATCCCGCTTACCTCCTGCAGGCAGGCGTCCGTCCCGTTCGCCACCCCAACGCCAAAGAGACTCTTTCTTCCCGTGTGGCCACCAGCTTCGCCGCCCAGCGGCGCTGCTGGCGCTACCGTGCTAACCTTAATGATGATGATGATAATCACCCGCGCGAACACAACGCCACCTTCCGCTCGACGGCTGTCAACTCGATCTGCGGCTTATCCGCGAGACGCGCGCGCCTTGAGGTGCAAACGACCTCACAGGGGGTGATAGCACCCCCCACATCCTCCCAACCTTAATTCAAAACACCCCGGTAAAAAAAGCTTAAAAAAAAAACAGCTGCACAAGCTCTACGAAAGAAAACAACAGATGCCCAGAATGTCTGTGCACTGCAACACAGCCGCTGGTCGACACCGCTGCACTGGCTCGACGACTTGACCTCAGTCCCAGACCCGCAACGGCAATGTGGCCGTCGGCGCGAGAAAGCGTCACTCGCGCCGACACGTCTTCTGGTTGCGAGCAGTACTCACGAGGCCGCCGGTCTGCAGGCCGCTGCGCAGGTTCCAGGCATGTCTATCTCCCGAGATGTTTCGACCGCACTCCTGGCCAGCGGCGACGACGATGTGCAGAGGACAGCCAGCCGCGGGTTACATCAATCCCGCTGCCTACACTCAAAAACATTCTCGACAGAACGGTGCGGTAGGACAAAGGAAGGGAGCTACGGGCTCATCGCCCTCGTGGTACCATGTTCAGTACGGCTAGCAAATACATCGGCGGTGACCGAGACGCCCAGTTCAAATAAAACAAAGGCTGCTTTTCCTAGTTCGTGCATCGCAAGATAAGAGGGAAGCAGAGTGCAACACCTCAACGCCACGATCCAATGGGTTGTGTCCCGACAGGCAGCTCCGCAGAGCCTTAGGCCTAACGAGTCACTCGACAACAACCGGCATCCACCGAGAAGAGGCGGCCGCGTGGAGACATCAGCACTGTAAGGTGGCCCTACCCGCTCGCCGCACACAGCAGCTTACCGAGCGATCAGCGCCCACCGTCCCGGACGGTGTCACGACGCCCCGGCGTCGAGCCGCACTACAAGACAGCCACGACGCCCGACTCCCTGAGCCAAAGAGATAGAAGAAGCTATTTACAGAAAACTCGGACCACCTACGAGGCTTCCGTACTCACTCGCTTCGGGCCTGGCCTACAATCCACGTGCTCTAAGCCTTGCTCTGCCCAGGACGCGGACCACGTGGCTCTCTTACCAACAACTCAACGACGTTTTTAAAAGAACAACAACCACTTGCGAGCAGAAAAAGAACTCAACGTGCCGACAAGTTCAAACACGCCTCAGCAACCGATCTCCTCGCTCTCAAAAAAGCACGCCGCCGACGCTAGCGATGAACATCCCTCCCTAGGCCTACTGTACCCCGGCATAAAAAAAAGGTTGTTCCGAACCGCGAAAACTGCCGTCCGATGCACCAAGAGCTCCACGTTGGGCAGCCAGTGTGGGGTCTCGTAATGAGCGCGCCGCTCTCGGAGCACATGGAGACAAAAGACACGGTCGAACCAAACCAAACATCGTGTACATTTATTTAACTACTTTTACAAGACGAGCTCGCTAGCCGAATCAGGCAAATCAAACGCTAAAAAACAACCTTAAACGATTATTATGCCAATACACTCAATCAAGATGACAAACAAACACAGGGTAACGCGAAGGCGGCGTCGCGGACGGTCGACTCACCACGAGGGGCGTACGGGAAGCGACCCGCGGCTGTCGCATCCCGCTTACCCCCTGCAGGCAGGCGTCCGTGCCGTTCGCCGCCCCAACGCCAAACAGACTCTTTCTTCCCGTGCGCCCACCAGCTTCGCCGCCCAGCGGCGCTGCTGGCGCTACCGTGCTAGAGTGCCTCGATGCGCGCGCCCCCGCTTAGAGTGTGGCCATTCTTTGAAAGGGTCGACGCCGCCTCGTCTCGCGCGTCCGCCATGTTTTACCCCACGCCGGGCTCATTTTAAGCGTGCACGCGGCGCCTGCCGCCTTGTCGCCCGTCTGATTCGTCGCGAGTCCCGCAAGATGACTGGATGTTGTGTGCCACAGTGCACGAACCATTATAGGAATGGATGGAAGATGTTTTCTTTGAATACTTTTATGGACAATGATAATAAAGCGTGACAAGTGGCAGCCGACGAGTGCATCTCGTCTATGCAGCGTGAGTATTGCAAGCACGTCGGGTACTTTTGGGATGATTTTTAAAACGGCGTGTATATTACTAGCAACGCCACTACAAGTTATGTGTGTGGTTTTGACTGCGTGTTGGTGCCTGGAACGTTGAGAGCCATTCTCATAAATTTGGCGTTGTTTTCGGGGTGTGTTTGGAAATCGTACTTTCGCTGTCGCGGGCATCTCCTTCTTCTCCTTCTTTTTTTTTTTTTTTTTGATGCATGAACGTGTGATTACGAATATTGTCGCGTCTGTTATGAACTGCAACTATTCACTCCGAGTTGTGTTTTCTTGCGGAACAAGAACGACAAATAGAAAAAAAAAGAAGATTTTTTTTCGTTATCCGGTGGAATAATTTTCCAGAATTACCTCCCTGAAGGAACGCTTTTTTGTACCATACACGGTCATTAATTTAAACGCGCAATTTGCGGCGCTGAAAAAAATGGCTGCAGATCCACGAAGTGAATGCTGATGACGGAGCGAAGCTAGGTCCTAAGGTGCATAATGTCTACGTTGAAGTCGCCGACTAGTATAAAGGACGGACAGATATGGACAGACACACGCACAGATGGACGGACGGACGTATCCACGGACGTACGGAGGGATGGACGCACGGATAGATACACGGACGAATGGACGCACGCACGGACGGACAGATGGACGGACGGGGGGACGGATGGACGCCCGGACGGATGGACGGATATATGCATGGACGGATGGACAGAGTACGGTCTATTTTTAAATCATATGCGCGCTATGAACGCTCTTTGTACGGTATATGTAACAGCCAGGCCCGTAGCCAGGAATTTTTTTGGGGGGAGGCCCACTTTAAAAAAAACACCCATTTTCACTATTTATTTTATTTATTTTCGGTAAAACACCCCCCCTCCATGAGAATTTCGGAAGGGGGGAAGGGCCCTAGTCCCCCCCCCCCCCCCCCCCCGGCTACTACGGGCCTGGTAACAGCTGTGTTTCGGTCCGACGGTGACAACGGACATCGTGAGAGCTTAAGGAGCTTCGCTCCTAAAAACTGAAGCATCACAGAGTAGGGTCGTTTCCGCTGCGATCGCTAAACGACATTGTGATGCTTACCGCATTTTAGCTGGTATTTTCTCGAAATGGGAAATACAGCCGTATTTTATGTAGGCATTCAATAGGAGGACACGAGGACGAATATATCCGGCAATCGGTCACATAAAAAAGTAGCCTCGGAACCTGCGCGCGAATTCTATTCGCTTTAAGATTTAGCTAAACAGCGAGTAATTTAAATCTTAGGGTTCTCACGCCAGCAAATTTATCACTGGTGATGCATGTTGGGAAATGCTGTGTGTATGCGGTGTAAAAATAAATAAATAAATAAATAAATAAATAAATAAACGAACATATTTCCGAGTTAGTTTTCCGAGGAGCGGCGGGGGGTAGGAGGGGGGAAGGAGAACGAAGACGCTGAGGAGAGCTAGGTGGGCGACTTGACGGCGAAGGGGAGCGGTGTGGTCGTGCATTCGGCGAGGGTGTAGCAGCGTCGTCTTCAAGGTGGGCGGGCAGGCGAGAACTACCAGGTGGACGTCGGTTGTTGGTATAGCTCGGCCACGGCTGTGAATTCCAGGAACTGCGACAGTGGCGGGAAATATGGCCGGCGCGTCCGCAGCAGAAGCAGATAGGCCTGTCATCGGGGGTTCGCCATTCGGCTGAGTTCCGGTATCGAGGACGGTCGTATGAGCTTCGGCGCAGATCAGTCTCGGGGCAGAGCAGGTAGAGCGGGTGGACGGTAATCGGGCCTGTTCACTGGGCACAGCGTCTGCAGTCCTGCGTTAGCAAGCTCCTGGCGCACAACAGTCTGGATGAGGGTAATCGTGTGGGAATCGTCGGGGCCGCGCGTATGAGCAGGAACTGGAGCTGCAGCTTCAATTTCACGGCGGACGAGGCGCTAAATATCCTCGGATGCAGCAGGCGAAGGAGGTGGACGGATATCCTCGCAAGTAGACGTTGCAGCCGTGTTCGGAAGACGTGAAAAGTTTGGAGTAATGCGACGACTTTTCGCTTCTTCATAGCGCCGGCATTCGTTAATGACGTCGTCCACTGTCGACGAGTTTCTGAATACCAGAAGAGTAAAGGCGTCATCCGCGATTCCTTTGAGAATGTGCGCGACCTTTTCAGTTTCTGGCATCCGGTCGTCAACCTTGCGGCAGAGCGCGAGCACATCTTGGATATAGGTCACGTATGACTCGGTGCAGGTCTGGAGTCGGCACGCGAGTTCTTTCTGTGCAGCCCGACGTCGCCCAATGGGCTTGCCGAATAGATCAATGAGTTTCTGCTTGCAGATGTCCCAGCTCGTGATCTCTTGCTCGTGGTTGCAAAACCAAACTTTTGCCGTTCCCTCAAGGTAAAAGAGGATATTGGCCAGCATGAGCGTCGGGTCCCAGTTGTACAGAGCACTCACCCGTTCGTAGAGCTGGAGCCAATCCTCGACGTCAGTGTTGTCGGTACCAGAAAAGGTGCCTGGGTCGCGCGGCTGTGTGAGGACGACGGTGCGGTTTGTGGCGGCTGGTTGCGGCGCGGCTAGCTGTGGCGCCAGTGGTTGTGAAGCTGCTGGCTGTGAAGCCGTTGGTCGCGGTGCGGTAGTTCGAGGCACGGTCGACGAAGTGTCTGAGGTATCCTCGGCCTCGTCCTGAGCATGCATCGCGAAGGTGGTCAAGAAGCGGCCCCTGCGTAGAAGCGTCGTGAATGCTGGGAGAACCCGCACTCTCCACCAAAATGTTACGGGGAGAAATTACACGGTATTATTTACACGGTATGTACAGACACCCAGAGCCAGGCCTACAAGGCAGAGACAGTCCACGCGCGAATCAAGGAACGTCGTCTTCATCTAAGCTGTCTTCCTCTTCAGCTGCGACAGCGCTTCGTAGCAATATACACCCGCAAAGTATAAAAGTGAATAGTGATGCCTCCAGCTCTCATGGATCCAAAGCAGCTCTGCACTATTCAGCCGCAGCCAGCGGCCGCGCCGGCGGTGAGGGTCATTACGTCCTGCAACACCTTTAGGCGCGAAACATTCGATTACTTGCTGTGATACGTGCCTACAAACATATAACTAGCAACATCCGTGAATGATTATGTGTTTGCGAAGGCAAGTCCAGCCCAAAGTGTCTTTACTCGTGAGCAAAAGGCTGCGAATACGCGCGCTGGCAGTGCGCGCAATGACGATTGGGATCAGTAATGGCGACCGCTGTAGCAGACGACGCACTCGTCTCCACCCTGAACGAGCGCATCGAGGAACGAGCGCATCGAGGCACTCTATAGACTATTTTACCTAAGACATATGGGCGCCGCCATCTTGGGCTGTTAAGTCGTTGTTTTCTTGTTTTTGTATATTGCGATGTTAATTTATAAGGCCGTGAAACATCGTATGCACTAACTCAACCATTTTCATGTGTGTTCGTCTACCGTAACACTGTTCGTTTATTGTTAAAGATGCAAAACACAAAGGTTAACAGCCCAGCATGGCGGCAGCCCAACACCTCCGTAAAATAGTCTATACCGTGCTAACCTTAATGATGATGATGATAATCACCCGCGCGAGCACAACGCCACCTTCCGCTCGACGGCTGTCAACTCGATCTGCGGCTTATCCGCGAGACGCGCGCGCAATGAGGTGCAAACGACCTTACAGGGCGTGATAGCACCCTCACAACTTGTAGCACGGTAAGTTTGTTCCCGTTATTTTAAACACTATCTAAGTGATGTTGTGAGTTGTAATGGACCTTTCCAGAAATTCCCGCGCGCCACCTACGGCGGCCGCAAAGCGTTATGGGAAGCCGGAGCACCGGCGGAATGTCGTCTGCTCGCGGAAGCGTTCGCTCACCTCGTTTCCAGCGTGCGGGCGTACTAGCGCGTCGTTGCACGAATATCGCACGTGATAACCCTGCTTCAGTCTGCACTCACAGAAGAGGCAAAACCCAGAGCAACATGAATAATACCCAGCAAACAGTAAGTATCCTTGACTTATTATTGACACGGGGAAACGCATGGTCACGTACCCGCGAAAAGGCCCATTGAATTGGAAACTCTATACGGCTTTCGCGGCGAGTCCCATTTGCCTTTTTGATCGTATTTCCAAGTAGCGGAAGCTTCCCTCGCTTTTTTATTGTCAGCATGACAACATTATTAGTACTTTTCGTTGGGCACTATAGCTCGTGATATGCTTCCGCGTGATACGCAGGACCGTGACACTTCGCGCATGATAATCGATGTCAAAATCGCACCCTTATACGCTACAGATGCTGCGTGTTGGAAACTTTGCACTTGGGACGCTGAGAGTAGTAAAAACCAGCTACCAACACGTCCAAAGAAGGGAACATCAAGTGAGTGCTGCCGGGTGGGGATGAAGATCGCGTAATCACGACACAGTGTCGCACTGCATGAAGCGAGAATATTCTGCACATTTGACTTCCCTGTATTTGTTTTCGAACAACGTAAAACATGCTGCCTCTGTGTCGTGCCTCTTTTCTCGACCGTGAGTTGGAAATTAACTCAAGAATTTCGGACCTGATTGCGCAAAAGGTCGTGACTCCCTAGTTAACAATGTTAAGGAATGAATAATAGAATGAGCGTTCGTGTGCATAATTTACACAATATTCCATTTTACTGTTTGCGCTCCCTTGTTTCATTACAGTTTGTGATTATGCTCATTTAGTGATTTGTCGTTTGGATGCAGATGCCCCTCGGCTGCCGAAAAACGTACAGCTGTTCCTGTCGTTTTTACCAAATGGGCAATGGACAAAACAACTCAAGGTCTTGCCACAGGCGTATTGCCACGCCTCTAGGTTTATGGTGAATAACAAACAAATCCGATTCAACATAATCGAGCAGCAAACAGCAAAATAAACTCGTAAAGTGCAATAAAAACTCGCAGGGTTTCTTATGCATTCGCCCGAGACGACTTGAAGGCGAAAGCAGTCTTTTTCTGCAGTCGACGTATTGGTCCTTCCCGCACCCTTGCGAAAGTTTTCTGCACCTAACGTGGTTTTGCACTGGTTCTATGACCGGAAGCATTTCAAACTTTCAGCACCCTACCTGGTGTTGCTAGGCCTCCGTGATCGGCCCACCGATCACGGAGGCCGAGCTAAAGCGACGATGTCGTGTGATGACGTGATTATGAGACGTCATGATGACCTCACACATTCTGATGATCTGCACTGTCACGACGACGTCATATGGTGGCGCCATCACGTGGTGATTTTTGCATCACTCTTGTTGACGACGCCGCCGCCGCGGGACGCCAAAGCCACCGACGGTCAACTTCCGTGTTTTAAGGTGAAAACTTTATAGATGCCTCATCAAACGTGAAGCTTGACCGTCGGCGTCCCGCGTCGGTGGCGTCGAGTGACGCGAAAATTCATCTTCACGTGATGATGACACCATATATCACGTCAAAGATCGCCAAAAATTGTGACGCCATTAAGACGTCACGTGACTTCACATGATCACGCCATCACATAACATCCTAGCTAGGTCAAAGGTGGCATTATCACGGAGGCAATGCAAAATCATGAGGTACCTCCGATCTTCGAGGCAGTGCAAAACCTCGTTAGGTGCAGCAAGCTTTCGAAGGGTGGTGTAATGGTGGCAGGCATGGGCGTCGGCAGGGGGGTGCAAAAGCGGCACTTGCCCCCCCCTCAAGTCACACCAGCACTTGCCGCCCACACAAGCTACACCAGTGCTCTCCCCCTGGCACCCGCGATGCAAGACGGGTTAGCACACAAGACAAAATCCTGGTGACACTCATGTACTGGCGCAGCAGGATTATTACACAGACTAATAAGAAAAAGAAGATGGCTTTCGCCTTTGAGTCTTCGGCGAATGCATAAGAGACGCTGTGAGCTTTTAACAGAGCATCTAAGGCTTTCGCCTTTATAAATTCGCGTAGTTACACGGCATGCTTCATGTGTAAGGTCCCAGCCCTGTAATCACAGTGAATGAGAACACAAGCATCTTAACGAAGGTCAAACTTAGCTGCAGCATCACGAAAATTCAAGTCCTGAAGTAGCACCGAGCAATGAAACGAAACATCCGGTGTCTTTCGCGTGGTATCACATCCAAGAACAGAACAGGTTTGTCCGCCGCTTTCCTTCTTCTTCAGCATGTTCAGTGATGATTCTGGCTATTTGGGAAGAACGACACATTCTAGTTTGCGTGCATGAAAGTCGGAGCGCTCAGAAGTAGCCATTTCTTCACAACAGCAACACCTTACACCATCCAAAACCATCCACAGCGCGTGACGAAAGCAGGCGAACGCGGGAAAGCGTCTGCTCTGGCCGCCCGGCGCTCCGCTCTCCCATAATGCCCCAGCGCCGATCCACCAGGGGAAGGCGCGGCGCTGCGACTTCTGGAAAGGTCCATTGACACCAGCCGAGTGTGCAAGTTTGTGTGATGCTTGTACTGCTTTACCTGAGAATACATTTTAATGTGTTGTCAACTCATGGCTCTACCTCGGTCTTTGGACCGCAGCCGGCCTTCGATGGTGCACTAATAGGACCTACATTTATATTGTCTGCGGTTCCGTGGTAAGCTTCGGTGGCCCGATACGTGAACCCTTGGAATCTGCCCGGCGATTGCCTTCCCCATTAAAGGGATCAATGACACTTTTCGCTGCAGATAATTCAAGCGGGCAGCCTTCATGAAGGGTATTGAAGCCCACTCTACGAAATATTGGCACTCCTAGGGCAAACTTTTCACGTATGTGGGCTAATAGGCCTTCTAATAACGACTTCAATATTCAACCTATAATGTGCAACTACAAAACGCATTATTTACGGCCTGATTAGAGTCACTGTCGCGTGTACCAGTGCATGTGGAAGCGCTTCTCCGTGGGACGAGCAGAGGCGCCAGAGCGGGCGCGAGGGGAACTAGGCCCGAGACGCCACTTCGGCGGCACGCAACACGCCGCACCTTTTTTTTATCCAGCGGCTGTGGTACTGTCATTATTACTATTTGGTTTTATTTCTTTATTCACTCTCCTCAGGTCACGTGACTTGCGTGACACCGGGAACACATGCAAACGGTGCAGTCATGTCCTCGAGCAGCTCCGCTCTTAAAAGTCTACTTGCAGCACAGAATATTGCGCACAATGTCGTTTCCTTGATTTCCGCTTTCGGTGCTGAAGAAATAAGTGGTTTACGCTACCAGTTGGCTGTCGTCGTGAGCACTCTGCGATCGATAATGAACAAATATAAAGTACCAAGGTAGCAGCAACAGTTCGTCGGCAATATTGGGCAATGACGCTCTGTTCCAGGCCTCGATCGAATTTTTTTGCTTATCAAAAAAAAAAAAAAAAAAGTAGGTTCATCCTAACATGATCGTAAGTTGGAATAGTTGGCTGAAGTTCATTTTTGGCGGTACAGCGCGTAACTAAACGAAACGAAATGCTAGAGCATCCAAATTTTATTGCTGGTCTTTTCATGACGTGATCATACGAAGCTTTTTCTCGACGGGTAAAAAGACAATGTGTTCGCATGATTCCAACAGAAAATGTCATCTTAAGTGATAAATTGGGCATAAAATTCTTCGATTCATTTCTCGTGGTCGATCTTGCAGGGTATTATAACATGAAAACGCTAACAACCAAATAAACATAATTTAAAAAATAAGCTCAACTCATTCATCACTTCACTCTACATGACCGTTATGCGCGCAGATGGTGGAACTGACGATTTATTCCGCTCTGTCGTGCACTAGAAGTATACCGCAATAAATCGTGTGGTCGTCATTTTTCTGCACTACGTCGTAAGAAGATTAACGCGTGATGATTGTGACGGTAAGTGGAGCCGCGTTTCCCCAAATGTCAATCTTTTGCTGAGAGAGGAAGCCTAGGTGAGCTTTCTAAGTCAGCTAGCGCAGACCATCTGTCCCCAAGATCAGAATATGTGAAAATTTATCGCTTCAGGCTTCGTCATCATCTGGCATGTCCTCCAAGTTCACACAGACGCCACCTGCTGGGTTCTTTTGCAGCGTCTCAGTTAGTGAATTGTTGAGCGAGTCGGAGCATCAGTTGTTGTCGAATCTCTGGGGACAAAAAGCGCTCAAGTCACATTCGATGCGAAGGGATGAGCTGCAGGGAAGCATCAGTGTTCTTTCATAAATCCAAGGTAGCCGGAAAATAAGCACTGCATCGAAACCTGAACTCAATCGCGCCGAGCCTTTTTTTTCTATTTTTCTCCAGGTGTGCACAATGGATATCAGGTGAGCTCTCAGAACTATCTGTTCATTTATGGTGCGGTGTCTCTAGCACCATCTTCAAATACGTTGAAATGCAATGCAGTGCTCTTCGTTGACAATCACCGGGATTAAAAAAAAAAAAGAAAGAAAAAAAAACACGTGCATAATGTATGTGCCGCGCTGCGCTAATGCCATTTTCCGAAATTCCAATCCTGCATGTACTTTCAGGGGATGGGGAGGCGACGCTGATTGGATTCCCCCCCATTCGCTTGATTGCTGCGGGCATATCTACACCTTACGCACTTGTTTGTTTCATACCCGCCACGGTGGTCCAGAAGTAATGGTCCTAGGCTGCAGACACATATGTCAGCAGTAGAGCACAATCACCCGGCTGGGCGGCGGCTTTTTAACGCGATAGCGTTAAAGAGCTCGTTTCGCAGAAATTCCGGCGTCGGCGTCGGCGTCGTTGGTTGTGAGCGAAAAATCATCATCTTGTCCGTGACCGAAAAATCGAGAGAGATGCAAATAAAATAAATAATAAAAATTTTCGGGTCCGAGTGAGGATCCAACCCGGGTCGTCTGCGTGGCAAGCAGGTGTTCTACCACACAGCCATGCCTCTGCTTGGAAATACTGTGAAAATAACTTCCTCTGCTTGGAAATGCAGTGAAAATAACTTCCATGCTTCGCAAACGCAAGCGTCCTTTATATAGGCGTCGCAATATAACATGTAATATCCCAGGAATATTGCGTGGTACAAGCGTACATTGCCATCGGGCGTCAGAATATGCGACTATCATAACGATTCCATAGTTTAAAGCCAGCCACCCATTACAAACGGCACACAACTTACTGCGCGTATTCCCTTAACACCACGTAGTGGGTGCATAGCAAGTTCGAAAACATTTCCCACATTTGCCGCGCATAATTTCTCCTAGTTCAAAGCATACTACCCATTACATAGTATGCACTAAGTGATTGAAGTACGCAGTAGGGACGGGATATCGCTATCGCGTTCAACTCTTAAAGGCGAAGTTTAAGGGTCCCCCAATTTTTCGATAGAGGCGGAAGTACTTGAGGCCCATGTACTCAGTTATACGTACTCGTTAAAAAAAAAACCCAGATGGTGGAAATTTCTGGAGCCCTCCACTATGGCGTCTCTCATAATTGTATCGTGGTTGTTGGATGTTAATACCAACAAATATTATGAATTGTTTGTTTCATAGGTTTCTCAAACGACGCCACAGGCGTACATATTGCCACACTCCTTTCTCCCGTTTTATGTTACCGGCCCATCGTAGGTGTCGATACTGCCTTGCAACGCGCTAGAATATCTGGGAACATTCCAGGCTATTACAGGATCATCAAACAGGCCTTGAGCGCGCTAACGCTAACAGCTGAGTTTGTCGTAGAAGAAACGCAGCCACCAGCGACAACGCTGAAATGTTCGATACCGCGATGTCTCAATGCCGTCGCACATTGCCATGCATCACTTTTAGAGACGAAAGTCATTCTTGGTATACTTCAACGCAGAAATTTTGGTCTGTCTGTCTGTCGAGCGACTCAAGCACCCAGCCAAAGTTTAACCACTTGCTCAACGCCGAGGCATCTTGAACTGGTGTTTGCGTTCATACTTGTGAACATTTTCGATCAAAAAGCAAATATTACGCACGTCTGAGGCGCAAAAATCAATACATAAGTATTAGGTGGTGCGTTCCTTTACTAGAAATTACCTATACTCCATCTCACAATTACCTTGCAGCACTGCCGAAGCTACGAGGAGTAAACAGGCAGTGTCCTTGCGCAGCACATAATATAGTCCCGGGCTTAACTCTCATTATCAACGAGGTGCAAGTGTTTTAGCTGTGCTTCTCGCATGTCGAGTTACGGCGCTACGTGGCACATTAGGCCCTTCACGCATGCACTTCGAAATTTCTGAAATAATGAAGAAATTACCTGCTGGTAGCCGTAATAACCACCCTAACCTCGGTGACGTACAGCAGCATGGCAGCCCCCATACACCCCAGACCACCCGCTTCCATCCGAATTCGTGCTTTTTACTGGCGCTCTGCCCGGACAGCAAGAAATAAGTGGCATAATCTGTCATCGCTTAGTCTAATCTAACGCTGAGGGCAAATAATCAGGTATCTTCTTTCGCTATTATTTATATCGCTCCTTTGTTTTGGTGCTGCTAGGACTACTGGAGGCGGTGCCGAGCCGTAAAAGTGGTTTGATGTTAACTGAGCAGATGTCGCCACAACATTAGCGTCGGTGATGCGTTCACGATGCGAAACACCCTGGATGTTTATATTGTTTTCAGTGCCAATCATTTGCTGTTCCACTCAAGAATGGTACGCGATAGCTGCTGAAAGGGCGTCGACCACGCTGACAAAAAAAGAACTCGGTGAAAACGCCAGTATGAACGCTGTTATGAAAAGAACCGCGTTCCTCACAAACGCCAGCGAACACGCCCTGCAAAAAGTTGGTTTCTGAACATAAAGAAACAACGAGGTGGCGTTCCCACAGAGGTGTTTGCGTTTTGTACTAATTGAGGGAGTAAGTATCGACAAGGTAGGCGAGCCGACGTCAAAGAGGCGACGAGCAGACGACGCGACGCGGATGAACACGTCTCGAGGGGGCTTTCGCCTTTCCTATTGGCTAACAAGCCCTGCAGCTTCCACAGTGCTGCAAGGTACTTCTGAGATGGAGTATAGATACGTAATTCTAAAGACCCCA
>JALIZH010015588.1:0-25983 GCA_030522465.1 Rhipicephalus appendiculatus
GATTGGTGTGTGGTCTGGTGTGGGCTCCCCAAGGGCTTCGGCTCGCCTATGCTTGCACCAGGAGGTCACCCCTTAGGACAGTATTTGTGGCTACATGCAGTGTTGCTGGAGGATGAGTGGAAGTAAGAGGCCCAGATGGCACGACGCCTGTACAGATCACCCCTGTTGTTCGCTATAGCGATACGATAATAGTTTTGAAGCTTCTGAATTGTGCCATCTCGCAATTTTTATCCACATGGAAGTTTTGTCGGAAGCTTCCCAAGTGCAGTGCCTAGACGCTTGGCCACATGATTTGTGCATTCTTCCTTGTCCACTACTACTTCACCATATACCTTGGCCTCAGCGACAGCAGTGTATGCTTTGCTATCCCCATCACCGAGGAACTTGGTGAAGCGCAATGGCCTTTCGTATGAGGGCATCCTGCCCCATATACGCAAAGCTGCCTCAGTCTCCATAGCATGAGAGGAGCATTCTGTATTTTTTTTTTCACAGACAGGACTGTGAAACGCCTGCCATATTTCCTCCTCAGCACCTAAGTCCTGGTGCCGGCTACAGGCAAGGCAGTAGTTTCAGAGGCACCTCAAAATCTAGGCACAAGCCAGTGTCCACAGACACAGCAGTGCCTATTCCATTATGGCTCTTGTGCCCTCTCTTTTGCCATGTTCCATCATACATGACAGCAACATCAGCTCCATCCACATTCTATTGATCCTTGCTTTCACAAGATTTTCTTGCACAGCACTGACAGCTGCGGCATGAACTTTTTTGCTGATTGCAATGAAAGTCTTGTGATGCATGGCTGTTGGCAGGCCAAGAATAGCGCAAAAACGCGATAGCTGTTCATGTCCGATGCCTATCGCATGCGCGGCCACCACTACTTTCACATTCACGGCGAAGCTGCCGCTTTGGTAACTCCGGTCTTCCCTGGCACCGATGGTATGACCTTCTCGCACAACACGCAGTGAACTATGCGCGGCGGAAAGCACTGACTCTGAGGGCATTCACTGTTATCGCAGTACAGCTCGAGAAATGTAGAGAGGCCCTTGCGTTTACTTGTGGCGCCGCGGACGATAAGTCCAGTAGGTGCGGCACGTCAGGACAAACTGCACCACTTACCAACGCCATCAGTGCACCGATGTCGCAGATCGCTCCGTTTACAGAACCTCCACCGCTCCTTGTTCTCTTGTTTTCGAACAGTCCTATCTTTTTTTCGGATTCGCTGACGAATTTGATCGCGGCGTCGATCTCGTCGGAAGTTCTCGCAAGCCCACGTATCCCCGCTGCCTTGACTAGGCCTAGCGGCCGGCGACTCGCATTCTTCTACGGTTGCTTTGCGCTTCGGCCTACGACGCCCGCGGTACTGGTTCTTGCTTCCGAATTTCCGAGCTCGAAAGTCACGTTTCTTCGAGTGATCCTATTGCGGACTATGAGAAACACAGAAATGCACGGCAAACGCTGGCTGTAGCATGCGCTCAAGCGCTCCGCCAGCGAGACTAGCCAATGGCGGCCTTGGTAGCGTACCAAGTGACTAGTAGGAACGGCCGGAGCGGCTGCAACTTGGCTGAAAACAGACTCCGAAACCGCTTTTTTTTATTATTTTCCTGCCAAAATACGAAACTGGGGGGAGGCCTGTACACTAGAAGAAGGCTTGATCTACCTTACCAAACCAACTGCAATGGCAGAGGCCAACGAGTTCCCAGTGGCGGGATTTAAAGAATAGCCGTTTTATGCGCGAATTTGTGATTTAGAGAGCTACCTTGGCTGAAGCAGATCGATTTTTTCCCCGATTTCTCGTTCGAATTCAGGCTTGATATTTGGGGAAATGAGAGTTGAATGACCGAAAATAATTTTAGAGGCCATATCTCAAAAGTAAAAATTTTTTGCAAAAACCGCGATTTTTCTACCCGTATCTCCCCAAGAGAAATCTTACCTTTAAATTAGGCAATGCAAAAAACACGATTTGCTCAATATTTTAAAAAGTACTTGTTGCACGGGAAAAGAAATTGCATATTTGAAATCAGCATGTCAAAATACATAAAGGATGGAAGTTTAATCATAATGCACCCATAAATAAAAAAAAATTTTTAGGTGGGGTGTCCCCCCTTAAGTCAGTCCCCCATCGCTGCTGCCTTGTTTGCCTCGCAACGCTTTTGTTTAAAACATGCAAGTTTGTATTGTTGTACACGTGCATTTGCTCGTGTTTATTTGTGAATATGCAACTGATCTCGCAACCAATGCCCACTACATCTACAACACCATCCAGACTGCTGCTGAGTGCCTATTACTTGACATGCTGTGGCTGTGGAGATCTATTCCTACTTTTATGTTTACATGGTGGAACTGAAGCCATTCAAGGAGCTCTGCGACTGTCGGAGGAGTATCTGTGGCTTTTGGGGGTACAGCAACACCCAGTGGTTGGCACTAATGCCAGCTGCTGAGAGGGTGCTCAAGCATGTTCAGGTGTTGAATTCGTACTTTTCACCAATACATAAGCGGCCCTCTCTGGTCAAGTTTTTGAAGATGGATGTGGAGAGCACTAGCTCTACTTTCTACATATCCACGCTGCTTTGTTTGAAGCAACTATGCTGCAGATTGAAGAAGAATCTAAAGACCAAAGTCCACAGTGCCGGAACCAGGTGTGGACCAAAGTACCAAGACAGTTAAGAAAGGGAAAATAGACAACCACCCGTTCGTAGCACGACGCCTAAGGAAATCCATACAGTTTCTCAGAAAGAAAAAAGAAATCCGTGCGGATTTCTCTTTCTGAAATCCGTATGGATTTCTCTTTTTCTTTCTGAGAAATCCGTATGGATTTCCTTGTGGCTCGTGCTACAAACGGGTGGTTGTCTATTTTCCCTTTCTTAACCCCTTCCGCCACCTTGCAGGATTCTGCAGAACACATTTGCAATACTTGTGTCCATGTGCTTCGAGTTGTCGATGAATTCGCCCTCGCGCTGCCAATTGCTAGCTTCCTGGTTAGCTCAATTGGTAGAGCGACCGCCCCTGAAAGGCGTTGGTCCCGGGTTCGAACCCCGGACCAGGACGCCAATTTTCGGCAACTAAGAAGCTTTTGTTTGTTTGTTTGTTTGTTTTTTTTCTGAGAAATCCGTATGGATTTCCTTGTGGCTTCGTGCTACAAACGGGTGGTTGTCTATTTTCCCTTTCTTAACCCCTTCCGCCACCTTGCGGGATTCCGCAGAACACATTTGCAATACTTGTGTCCATGTGCTTCGAGTTGTCGATGAATTCGCCCTCGCGCTGCCAATTGCTAGCTTCCTGGTTAGCTCAATTGGTAGCGACCGATTGAAGGCGTTGGTCCCGGGTTCGAACCCCGGACCAGGATGAATTTTTCGGCAACTAAGAAGCTTTTCTTTCTGAGAAATCCGTATGGATTTCCTTGTGGCTTCGTGCTACAAACGGGTGGTTGTCTATTTTCCCTTTCTTAACCCCTTCCGCCACCTTGCGGGATTCCGCAGAACACATTTGCAGTCCAAGACAGACTGCAGCAAGTATTCAAGAAGTTTGAACAGGACCAGCAGCAAAATGTGTGAAGACTTTCTACCAGACTGGCACATCATACCTCGGCGGTGCTACAGCCAGTTTGACAAAATCCTTATCTCTCGCATGGGCTTCTCTAGAGTCAGCACCCACTTTAGAAAGCGGTCCAGAGAACTGAGCATCTCGTAACCTCACAGTTCAATCATTTCGCTGTTGACAAGAACGTTTTGTTTTACAAGGCCTGCAACATTTCAGAATATCTCATGACTAGAAAGGCTGGATGAATGGAAGACTCAATGAAAACTGGTCGGGGAATTGCAGATGGATTTGCTTCAGCACTTTGAGACAAATTATGTGCTAAGTGGCTAGCCCTTCGGTAGCCGGGAGAAACATGTTTTCGAAAATCTTAAAGCAATCTAATCTCATTGTCTGATAAGTCATGCGAGACCACACCACGCTTCCAGTCACTTTGCTGCCCTACACGCATCGCAGCTTCTGTATACCACTCGCACAATATATCGTATGCAGAAAATAAATCAAGATATGATGAGCTGTATGCTCTCCTATGTAACTGTGTGTGGTGTCTAGTAACTGATAAGTTATTGCAAACCGAACATTCCATTCAAGGAGACTGGTTGGTGGAGTTTAGGTGGCAGCGCAGTATATTTTTCAATAGCACAAACAACTGAGCAGATGGCATAGAACGCCAAGGTGAAGCAAATCGCGGAGTGTTTCAGCTCTTTATAACTGTTTGTAGGGATGTTTTTTCACCATCATTAATAATCATCCTTATAACTTTTTGTAGAGATGTTTTTTCACCATCATTAATAATCAAAGGAATGAAAAGGCACAGAAAGCAGCACTTGTGCTGCAGAAAACAATGATTATAACTACTATTGATAACAGTGGCGAACAACATTCAAGGCTAATGACACCATATGGCTATGACTGTGTAAAAGAAGAGTTGAGGGCTTTGCCATCAGCAGCCAGCCGCGCTTTTGAACTTGCTCATTTCAACGAGCTATGATGATGCCATGCAGTCACATATATATGGTGCATCAGCACCTTTACCTGGCAAAGTTAGACCAAAACATTTGTAAGGAAAGATGGCACATGCATGCCTTTGTAAATGGTAGCAGATTTGCTGGGAAGACTTACCGGGATGTTGAAGCAGTGCATGTCAGCAGTCGAAAAAGTGAGGAGATTCTATCCACTCACCAAAAGGTCAGAAAGGTGGCTCCTCTTGCCACAAAATTGGCTCACCCGACATCAGATGGCTCAATGTGCACATTCAGGGACTTAGAGTGCTTGAAAGCATACTTCAATGCTGGAAAAATGGAGAAAGAGTAGAAATAATAAGCAAGTTGTAAGGGGAAGGCAGTCTTGATGTTACAGATAGTTTTTTCAAGGGTATGAGTGAAGGAAGTATTATGCATGATTCGGCACAACCAACAATGAATGACATCATGCAGCAAGATGACCCGCAGCAACCAGTCACTCGCTGAACTTGCTCACGCTAATGTGCAGATCTCTTCGCTGCGCCACTGAGCCCTGGCGCAGAGATCCCTCGCAAACCGAACCCCCACGTCTTGACGGTTACGGGCAACGGTTCTTCATGGAGCTACTCAACTTAGTAGCCGCAGTGGAATCTTGCAATCGCCACCGCTTGATGCCAACCGCGGAACAGCACAACAATAGAAACCGCGGAATCCAGAAAACGGTAGCCAAGCTCTGAAACGCACATACCTCGTGTGTTGGTCTCGCGTGAAGACGGCGTAAACCTCTTGCAGACACGTCGTAATGCTCGTCGTACACAATAGGTCGGGGCGTTGGCGTGGCACAAGCATTGCAACCGATGCCTTGGTCCAACGTAGAGTCCAACGCACGTGGTTTTAGAATGTTGCGGCGACTGACCCCGCTGAATATTGCCAGGCGAGAAGGCATTCGTCGAGGGTAAAAGATAAGCAAACGAGCTTAGAGACATCACTGATCAATTACTCTACACTTCTGACCATCGCACTTCCAAGTCTCATTGCAAACGAGGTGCTTCGTCGACCGCGCCACTCGTGCTTGCGTTCACTGCACTTGTGTTTTGCAACATGTCGGTTGTTTTGCTTTCGGTAGATCCCACAGTGAACAACCACAACTTTTTATCTATATAATCACACAAAGTGCTCATAGATTTAGTTTTTGTTAAATATTTTATTGATTATCATTATACTTTTCACGCAACTAATGCAGTTTTGATATTAATTTTGATGGCTGCGGACTAGCAACTCTCAGAAAACGCAAGACGAGAAAAACGAAAAACACGAAATGCAATAAGGCGCCTTATTCAAACGGTGTTCTTGTTAGTGCGTGAAATTCTCGGTTGGCTTTGCACAATCATAACATGTGCTCCTAAGTCATATTTGCACAATCAGTTCGCTCTCACCTTCGAAAACGTACGACGTTGCTTGAGGTCGTAAAAAAAAACATGGTTTTAACGGTGCAAGGTATCTGGCGACGCATCGTCAACGGAGCTATCCAGTAGCGTACCATATGGTTCTCTCTCTTCGCTAGCATAGACTCTAAAAAAAAAACAAAAAATAAAAAAAAAACAGAAGGGTGTGTGTGTGTGTTTCAACCCCCCCCCCCTTCCCCCCCCAAAAAAAGAAAAATTCGAATTTTGCACGAGCATATAGACGCGCAAATATAAAAATGTGCGCGTGTATGGGTGAGGTGGTTGACATAAAGGGGTCCATGTTAGCGCAAACAAGAAACAAGGAGTTGATGAAGAAAGAGTAGTAATCAACACGCGGGTCACTAAACTTCGATTGTTTACACTCAACCCTTGTTCGATTCGAACAGCGGAACTAAAAACGAGGGACAGAAAAGAGACGACAAGAAAAGGACGTCACTGTACTAACAACTGAAATTTTATTTCTGTGCGCGCGGCCAAAGAAATTAATGACCAAAAGTGCGCAGTCATAAACAAAAGGGGGGATTACGCGAGAGTTCGAACATACATGCCCGCTGGATAGTTTTGTTTTGTTTGGTTGTTTTATATCTTATGCGGTCGCATTCACCATGCACGGAAACGAAAATCTCATTTCCAGAAAACGCTCCCAACTGGAAATATACACCCGCCGTCCCAGCTAATTTAATTAAGTTAGCTGGGACAGTCGGTATAATATATTGCGAGTTGGGAGCGTTCGTCCAACACCACATTGTACAGGGCTTCACGCTCGATGATGGATGCGTCAGCAGCGTGTTTCATGCGCGTCCATCAAATAGCGTGAAGCCCTGTGCAATGAACGAACGCAACTGTGCATCAAAGAAAGCTTGGAAGCGCCTGAGTAGCGGCGCGAGAGCACGCGTCTATTTCATATTTGGCGGATTTCGCGCGCTTTTGTTTTTTTCGCTGAAAAAACAACCACGCAGATTTCAGAAAAATAGATGCGTGATTCTGGGGTTATTTGAGGCGAGGTACAACATGGAGTTAATATTTTACTGATTCGAGCAAGAATAAGAAAGTTGGCTAAATAAATTAACTTAGTCAATTACCGCTTGGTCATGAAAAGAATTTCACACGAAAGCTTTGTCGAAATTTTTTTCTGCTCCTTTTAATACGCATCCCCGAGGTGAATTACATTCACGCTTTTCTTATGGTGCTCACAAAAAAAAAAAAGAAAAATATTGGGGGATCCTTAAGCTTCGCCTTCAAAGGGATTGAACAAAAATTTGAAAAACTGACGAAAACATCGAAATTCTACTCGGAAGACGCCACTGCTCCGATAAACAGAGTTTATTTCACGTTTTTTTTTAACAGTTGGCTGTATTTTTGGTGGATTGTCAGCGCGCGGCGGCTGCACGCGAGCGCGAGCCGTGACGTCAGACTCTCCCTGGCGCATGCAGGGTGCACGTGCTCCTGTCCTTCTCTTCCTTTTTCTCCACCTCTCCTTTCATTCCACTCTCTCCCTTCCACAAAAGCAATGATGCCTTACCCCAGCCGGGAGCATTGTTCGCTCCCATACTGGTTCTGGGAAACGTAGTGCGAGCCGGTGCGAGCTGAGCGGGTTGTGAAACGCGGGCGACGGCTGGCATTGTTGGGATGCCTGTTTCCGGCGAGTTTCACGTCACATCCTCTAGTTCACGGCGCGGCCGCTAGACGCGGCGGTTTCTGAAAAACTCATTAAATTCATTATTTTCCTCTAGTTTGTGTCTGAAATGAATGTTGTTTCCATCGATGTCAACCCCCAATCTTTCAATGTGGCTGGAAACCTTGGCAGCAAAAATTTTCTTCAGTATCCCTTTAAGAGTTGAACGCGATAGCGATATCCTGTCCCCAGTGCGTACTTCAACCACTTAGTGCACACTTGCTATGCTCCCACTACGTGGTGCTAAGGGAATACGCGCAGCAACGTGTGTGCCTTTTGTCATGGGTGGCCGGCTTTAAACTACGAAGTCGTTATGATATTCACGTGTTCTGACGCCCGATGGCAATGTATACGCTTGTACCACGCAATATTGCTGTGATATTACATGTTGTATTGTGACGCCTGTATACAGAACGCGTGTGTTTGTGAAGCAAGTTATTTTTACTGCATCTCCAAGTAGAGGAAGTTATTTTATATGTAATCCCAAGCAGAAGCATGGCTGTGAAGTAGAACACCTGCTTGCCACGCAGACGGCCTGATCTCAATCCTCACTCGGACCCGGAAATTTTCATTATTTATTTTATCTGCATATTTCTCGATTTTGCGGTCACGGAAAAAGATCATGATTTGTCGCTCTCAACCGCCGACACCGACGCCGAAATATCTGCGAAACGAGCTCTTTAACGCTATCGCATTAAACAGATGTGAAAAAGAGAGGCAAACACAGCCTAAGTCACAAAAGTTTCTAGGTTTCCTGGCACGTTTCCTATTTCACATAGAAACTTCCGAAAAGTGTCAAATATAGAACAATGCCGAGGCAACATTTCCGCGAAAAATGGTTTTCCTACACGCAGCGTAATATATATATATATATATATATATATATATATATATATATATATATATATATATATATATATATATATATATATATATATGCGTGTGTGAAAGATATATGTTTCCAGCCAACTACCTCAACTTACCTCTCCAGTAGTCACTTCTCGTGAGCATGCGAGGCACCGAGAGCGCATATACGAGCTGACTTTGCCAGAACTGGCCTTGCACACGCAACAAAGCATTTGTATGCAGCGGCAGGCGAGCTTAATCCGTAACTAAATTCCACAATCAGCAGCAATAACAGCAGGCGCGCTGTTATGGAGGTGCTTTCTCACTGCCTGCTTCCCTTCCATTGCATATTCTAACCATCATCCCCATTCGACCGACACACACTGGGCGCAAATAACACCTGTAAGAAGTTACCTCAGTCATTTCGCGAGCCGTACATTTCGCTTTCCGCTTTCACATGTTTTCGGCGTCGCAGATAACGTCTTCCTGTATGAGGCCTCGACCTGTACCTTTGCGTTTCAGCAGCCACAAAACCTGTGGTGCGGCATGATTAAGCCAACGGTTGCCGAAGCCGCCTAACTTATGATGTCAGCACCTTGCTAACGTGCTTTCCCACGTCGAGAGCAGGAGAGGTCAGTGGTGGCGCCAGACGAATATTATCCTTCGACAGTGACTGTGGCCCACGCGTTATAACAACACAAAGCCTTGGCCATAGAACGCGAAACCGTGAGCCATTCTGGAGACTTATTCATCACAGCTGTACCGCTGTGATAAAATGAGTACGGCCTGGCCCTACAATAAACGCCATGCGTGCACGCTCGGGGCTAGGTCCGAGTATTTTGTTCCGATTATTAAGGCGAAAGCCTTGGACGCCACATCAAACGGGAAATTTGACCGCCGGCGGTGATCGTCCCGGGCATGGAAGACAGAAAAAGAAAGGAGGGAGCATGACGTCACGCAGCCAGCCTTGGCAAGCCAACCCGTTTTGAAGCCAGCAGTGTCGGCCCAACACGTGACCTTTTGCGTCAAGATCACGCAAGCAACGAGACTTGCCGAGACTTCGGGGTATGGCGCCCAGCAGCGTAGCCAGAAATTTTTTCGGGGGGGGGGGGGGGGTTCAACCATACTTTATGTGTGTTCGTGCGTGCGTTTGTATGTGTCCGTGTATATATACTCAAGCAAAATTGAAAAATTTCGGGGGGGGGGGTTGAACTCCCCCTCCCCCCCCCCTTGGCTACGCCACTGATGGCGCCCGGTAGCTTTTAACCGAAGCCCGCTTGTTCGGCGCAGACCGGCTGGCTCACGCAGGAGGTTCAGAAATGGATCTCTAAAGGCTGGTTCACACCGAAGGCGGGGCGGCCAAAGCGGCAAGGCGGAAAGCGGGGAAAACCTCCTCTCCAGGCGGCAAAAGCGGGCGGAAAACGAGGCGGCAAGTCCGATTGCTCCCAGACCAATTTTTTGCCTCCCCGCCCAAGGTCGCCGCTTTGCCGCAGCCAATCAGAACGCGCTGCGGCGGTGGCGCTGGTGTATCTTTGGGAGAAGCAGCGCCACGTGATAGCGACACGCGCGCGATGCCCCGCCTCCTCGGCCGCGCGGGCAGCCAAAGGCGGCGTGCGGTCTGAACAGGTGCGCGCACTAGCCGCCTCGCCGCTTCCAAAAGGCCGCTTTCCCGCCTTGCCGCTCCGCCTTCGGTGTGAACCAGCCTTAAAGGCTCGTTCACACCGAAGGCGGGGCGGCCAAAGCGGCCAAGCGGCAAGGCGGAAAGCGGGGAAAACCCCCTCTCCAGGCGGCGAAAGCGGCCGGAAAGCGAGGCGGCAAGTCCGATTGCTCCCGGACCAATTTTTTTTGCCGCCCGCCCAAGGTCGCCGCTTTGCCGCAGCCAATCAGAACGCGCTGCGCCGGTGGCGCTGGTGTATCTTTGGGAGAAGCAGTGCCACGTGATAGCGACACGCGCGCGATGCTCCGCCTCCTCGGGCGCGCGGTCATCCAAAGGCGGCGTGCGGTCTGAACAGGTGCGCGCACTAGCCGCCTCGCCGCTTCGAAAAGCCCGCTTTGCCGCTCCGCCTTCGGTGTGAACCAGCCTTAATGAAACACCACCGAGAGTACTAAAACCTACCACACGCTCCGACTTTTTGATCACGTGTTGGACCGACACGGTGGGATTGACTGGGCTTCATTCGTGTGACGTAATGCTCCCTCCTTTCTTTTTCTTTCCTCCATGGTCCCGGGGCGTCAGGGACGAGTGATGCAAAAAATCATCACGTGATGTCGTCACCGTATGCGTCATCATGAGGTCACAGATCGCAAAAAATTGTGACGTCATCATGACGTAACAATTTTTGCGATCTGTGACGTCATCGGCTTTACATATCGCGCTTTACAGCCTTATTTGTCGTCTTCCCATGAGCTCCGAACGCGAGGCGTCCCACAGTCCTTTGATTGACATCAATTCCTGATTGCATCTCTGACCTCATGCACACCAGAGCTCCTAAATGTAGTCCGCCATCGTGTGGCGTTACGTCACATGACGTTACGCCACACGATGCTGTTGTAGCGTCCTCCCTTGGGCGGCGAACAAAAGTGGAGAGCGCGCAACCTCAAGACAGGAAAATGAAGACGGCGCTTAATGGGTGAAAAACAATTATTGCACTCTTTCTGATTACATACATTGTTCTCTTGGTTATCAAAATTCAGTAATAGAAAAATCTAACAGCGTCATATAATCAACTCTTGGCCGATCCCCCGGAGTGGGTATGAGCCATGTCAAAGGCAATGACAACAGCAGCAACAGCAGTGACACGTGAAGCCACGGCTCCTGTTCCCTGCACCCTTATACTTCGACTGAGCAGAAACAGAAGATGGCGTTCCCCTTCGAGTCGTCTTAGGCGAGTGTGCAACGGACCCTGTGAGATTTATTTATTAATCTTTCTTCTCCCCCCCTCCCCCCCCTTTTTTTTTTTTGTTCTTTTAGGGCCCCTTATCTCCGAGATGCGATTTCCGAGCGCCGTTGCAACTTTGGTGGAAATGGGGCAAGGGTCATACTCATCTGCTCTACAGTTTTTTCTTTCCAAGCGACGATTACCAACAGCGACACGTGCCACCAATGTAGATGACGTCAACACTAAACCCCCTTAAAACTAATGCGCCATAGATGACAAGGTGCATTTGACAAAGATACGTCCTCCTATCAGGTCCTACAGATCTGTGGAAAGGGGCAATGGCTCCGGGGCTTACTTTTTGGGGGACTCAGTGATATCTGGGGGTTTTACGCCCCAAAACCACGATATCATTAGACAGTTATAGTATAGCGGGCTTAGCGGGATAGCGGGCTTAGCGGAATAGCGGGATCGAAGTGCGCATGCGCTGTACGCTAAAAGACCCGTAGCGGGTACCGCACGCACGCTATATTTCAGATTTAGCGTTACCGTGCTTGCGTGGTCTACGTAGTGTACGTAAAACATGGCGGCGGTTTTGGACGCCCGCTTCGAACTGAATTTAGCGTTCGTGGGGACGGACCCACTTCTTTCGTAGCTAACGACTGTGCAAAATGGCTTCGCTTGCCTTCAGGTAGCTTCGACGACCGAGTATTACAGATAACTTAGCCTAGTTTTTGAGATCGCTTCCCATTTCGAACGTCCCTAGGCCTAACTAGAAGATCGGTGTAAACAAATCTGCAACATAAAAATTCGCGCTTTTGGTGCGTGGTTCATACTTATTTACTTTTATTATTACTAAATAAAAGTACTAATATTGCTGCGCGTGGGAAAACAGGCGAGAATTCTCAGTTTTTTTTTCTTTTCACTCTTTTTAATGCATTCACCCTCCGCTAGGTGACGCCACCATGCCAGCTTGGGTACGTAAACGCTATCCCGCTAAACTGTAACGCGCTGTCCGAAACGAACGTTTGCGGCACGTTAACGCTATTCCCTTAACTTTCGCTATCACGCTAACGCTATACTATAACTGTCTATTATGAGAGACGCCGTAGCGCAGGGCTCCGGAAATTTCGACCTTCAGTGCACGGGCCCCTAGCATTTCGCCTCCATCAAAATGCGACCGCCGCGGCCGGGATGGAATACGCGACCTTCGGGTCAGCAGCCGAGCACCGTAACAACGGTTCCAACGAGGCGGACTACATTTGGGAGCTCAGTATGAGGTCAGAGGTGCAATCAGGAATGGATGTGAATCAAAGGACTGTGGGACGCCTAGCGTTGGGAGCTCACGGGAAGACGACAAATGAGGCTGTGAAGGGCGATATGGCATGGACAACTTTTGAGGTGAGAGAAGCTCAGAGCAAAATCAAGGTTCGAAGAGAGGCTAAGGAATATGAAAGAGAGTAGATGGGCAGAAATAGTCTTCTGATGTTTGTATAGGAAAAGCGTTGACACAGAGTGGAGAAAAAGAACTACGAGGCTCACTAGTAAATATACGGCTGGCAGTGTAAGCGACATGGCAACGAAGGGCGTGAAGCGAAAAGTCAGAGAGGCGGAGAGAATTTATTGTATGGCAGTGATGAAAAAAAAAAAAAAAAAAAAAACGGCTCTGAGTAACTATCCGAAAGGGCAAATTCTATAATTCATTTCTGATAATTCAATAATACTCTTTGAAGCTAGGTCGAGTGGCCTAGTGTTTAAGGCACGCGCTTTCGGACCGCGGAGACCCGGGCTCAAACACCGGCCGCGGAAAAAAATATATTTGCTATATTTATTGTTTCTTTGGTACACGGCAGCTGTGGGTGAGGAGGGTTTTTCAGAACAGTACCACCTGCACAGGTGGGTCAATACAAGATAAAGAAGTCATTTATTGCCGATTGCCGTTGGAACAGTATTAACACATCGATTAATGCGTCAGTGCCAGTTATCTTTCTATATAGCTCAATTATCATTACAAGACCGGTGCGTTATGATTCAATAAAACTTGTTATGACATGCTTATCGGGACACTTTCTGTAGCCCTTTTGTAAGGAATATCAACGCCGCTCTTATGTTCTTACGGCATAGTTAAACGGCCCCAAGAAACTCGAGGTTGCAGGAGGCAAATGATACCCCCCCCCCCCCCCCCCCGGCATACTTGCACCTCTTCACAACGCACATTTTTCATTGGACGGTGGCGCCTGATGCAAGTTGACACATTACCAATGCGACAACGGCGCCGTGAACGCGCAGTTACTACAGCGAGCAAGTCTTTAAAAGCTGTTAGCGCAGATAGTTGAGCGCCGGGAAATAAAATAATCAATACAATCAACCTTACCTACCGACCGCATGTTGAAGCGATTCGCATGTATAAATCTGTAAAAGCCAGGAAGAACTGTAACGTGGATGGCGTCAATGTGTACCGTTGCGCCACCATAAATCGAGCTTCGATACACGGTAATAAATGAAAAAGTTGACAAAATGGCGCAATTGCAATAAAATATTCTTGTCCACAGCGATAAACCAGCGCAACCGTAAATGCGATAGAGTAGTGAGAACGCATGTAGGGGGGACTTTTTTTACTGCAATAATATTTTATTGCTCCTAGCTAAAAGTTTGGTGTTTGTTGAAACAAAAGTAATTAAAACTATTTACAAAGTTTTGATGCATACAAAATAGAAGCGCATTTTATTTTATTCGCTAAAATTTTGGTGAGTCTGAGTCCGAGTGAGCCCTATGCACAAAAATATATTTTTTGAGTGATACTGAGTGAGCTCCTATTTTTTTTTTTTGATCGCCGGTCTATCCAGGACTCCAAAAAAATAAAAAAAAAGATAGGGTAATAGCTATTCTTTTTCTTAGATATCTGGCTGTGAATGGTTGTTGAACTCGACATCGGTAATAACGTTCAATAACCTATTGCGCCCAGATATTACGCCCAGTATTTTAAATATTGAACGAGGATTATAGCGAGCATGAGCTCGCCCATTTTGGCTGGCTCGAAGTCAGAAGTATATCTATACAGACAAGAAAAAAAAAATCAAGGCACGAAGTTTTTGCTTAATGTGAGCGTAGGGGGATGACTGATGATGTCCGGCAATTTTCTGCCTGCGCCCGACATATGCGGAGATAGGCAGATCATTCACGCAATATCGTTATGAGTGCGAATTATTCCGGCCGGAAGAGAAAAAAAATGCCGAAAGCAAAAGCGAATCCACGTAGGTGCTTTGAACTCAGCAGAATATACGCAGCTGCGATGCGTGTGTCAGATAGGCTGCATAGTAACCCGCAGTACTTCGAACCGTGCATGCAGGTTGGACGAAAGGTAACGCGAGCGCGCCGAGTTGTGCCGCACAGGACGCGTGCCACATGTGAGAACATCTGCGCCTTCACGGCACAAACGGGACGTCCCCGTTAGCAGAGGCTGTGCCGGGCCCGCATAAGCACTGGCAACAAGCAGCACGCAACAGCTCGCCGTGCTAAGTGTTACGCGCAGCAGCCCGTTTCGGTTTGAGAAATAGGAGCACAGTAGGTCATCAGTGAACAGTTCGCGATTCATTGATGTGCAGTCGCCGAGTGCAAACGCTGCGGTTATACTGGGTCCCAGAGAACTAACCTTCGGACGCCATTCTTGGGAAAGACGTAAGTTACACGTCAGTTGCCGAAGCTCTGCAAAGGCGGACTAAAGGTTAATGTATATATATTGGATTCGGCGACATCATCTGAAGGTGAACTGCTGGGCGTATTGGGTCGGTGCGAAAAAAGGGGAACACAACTTATTGCCTGAAACTCTTGAGGGGAGGTTCTCGAACCTCGGCATCTTCAGACCTGGTGGAAGTCGGATGTGTGTGCCGCCTTTGAATGTTTATACAAATCAGAATGCCTGTTTTCGTAGAATGCACTAACGCGTCCGTAAACGTATCCCAGCTATTTTACGGAATACGAGATAACATTAGACGTATGCGTGAGCGGTCGAGTTGGTGGCACCGTTTCGTGACGCACCGCATAACCGGCGAATATTATATTGCAGCAACCAACCATACTAATACTGAGGAGATGCTGTAAAGTCCCGGTAAGGACAATAATACAAACATGCCCAGTACATTATTATATCCCAATGATGACAACAGCTATTCAATACAGAAACGATATTACCGCATGTTGAGCAACAGTCTTCTTCGAGAAGGAATCATAAAACCTATTGCCATGAGTGCTGCCACTTGGCATTCATCACTGATGTCACCAGTAACACGGTATTTATCAAAACTTGATAGTTTTATGGAAAAGGTAGCTCAGGTGAAATGCACTAGATTAATGGCCATGGGGCATGAGACTTGAGACAGCGGTCGAGTGAGAGTGGCATCTTATAATGGAAGGTGAAAGGTCTTCACCTTCCATTATAAGATGCACTCAGAGAAGTCACGTCAGCCCAGCAATTCCGGCAGTCCTTGCAAAGTAACCCCACGAACTCCTATGGTCTAGTCCTGTGGTCGGCGACCTGTGAACCGCGCGGCAGTATTACGCGGCTCCCAGCACGACGTCAGAATCCACCCCCCCTCCCCTTACCACCCCCCTATCTCAAGGCCGGCAGGGCAGTTTTGACCTCACATGGGGCTTTCGCTTGCAACCCATGTTCCCAAATTGCAACCTTGTGAAATGCATGCTGAGAGTAAACATGAGTTCTATTCCCGTTTTTGCAATTGCAATTCACCATTAATTACAATTCATTATGAATTACAATTTACCGAATTTTCGCTCCTCGCCTGCTAAGAACCCCCTCGCGGTTGGCCGTGCGGCCCCCTGCCGTGTCGGCTTCAAGCAACTCGGCCCTCCGCTTCAAAGGGTTGCCGACTCCTGGACTAGTCTATGGGACTGCTCTGAGGGAGCTTTAGGACTACAGTCACTGATAGCTGTCAGTACTACTGGACATATGAAAATATAATTTTCGGAAACAAAAAAGATCAGGCTTGACTTCTCGCGAGGCATGCACTCAAGTGAAAACGGTTCACGAGTGGCGCGTATTTCTTAGAAAATGCATCATCGCTGCAGGCGCCCTTCGGTATCGCTTACTAAGAATTTTCTCCGCAGCACTGCGCTGCAATGACTAGTGGCGCCACGATTAAGGTAACGGCCTTAGATGCGCCTCAGCAAACGAGAAGATTGACCGTCGGTGGCGTCGGCGCCAACACGAGTGATATGAAAGGTCGTCGTCACGTGATGGCGTCGCAGGTCGCCAAAATTTAAGACGTCATCATGACGTCACGCGATGACGTCTTCACAATTGAAATCGTAGCTTGGTCAAAGCTGGGCCGATCACGGAGGCAGTGCAGAATCGGTTGAAGTGCAGAAAGCTTGCAACGCCTCCGATCCTTGAGTCAGTGGGAAACATAGGCGTGCGCAGGGTTCCCCTTCGGGGGGGGGGGGGGGGCGAAGGTTCCTCGCAGCACCCCCTCCCTATTATGTCAATGTATGGGGCTGACTTTGCGCCCCCCTCTCGCCCCCCCCCTCCATATTATATCAATGTATGGGGCTGGCTTTGCGCCCCCCTCTCGCCCCCCTGCGCACGCCTATGGTGGGAAACCACGTTAGTTGCGGAAATATCTCAGAGGGGGTGGGGGGGTGGGCGGTGATCGACACATTCACTGAGAAGAAGGTGGCTTTTGTCATCTAGCCGTCTTAGGTGAGTGCATAACGGATGTAAGACAGACAGACAAAGAACTTTATTGAAGTCCTGAGGGACTAGCCGGGAAGGACCCGCTGGGGTCCTGGGCCTCGCCGCTGGCTGCTCCCATGTCGGAATCGGGAGGCCATGCCTCTCCGCTCTTTCACGGGCCCTCTGGACGGCCGTTGACTGGATATCGAGGGCAGTACTTGCTATGGCGTCTTCCCAGTCCTGTTCGCTGGTGTGTGATGTGTCCCGTAACGCAGGACACTGCCAGAGCATATGAGCTAGATTGCTAAATGCCTCCCCGCAATCCGGGCACTGTGGATCAATCTTGATTAATCCGGCTTAGGAAACCTCTCGAGGGATATGACCTCGTCTGAAGCATCCTAAGCGTCATCGCTTGAGCTCTGCATAGTTTTGGGTGTGGAGGCGGGTAGCGCCTGCGTTCCTCTCTATAGTGGGAGACGATCTCATGAAAAGTTAATAAGGGGTCTCTGTGCCCGATCTCTTCCGAATCCAATGAAGCCTCACCGTCGTCGCGGCGCGTGAGTTCTCGCGCACGACGGTGAGCAACCTCATTGGGGTTCGGACGGCCCGGCAGCACGTCGTCGCCCATGTGAGCCGGGAACCACGCGATGTAATGCATGGTGGCAGAATTATAAATTGACTTTCTTTTTAGAAGCGCTGCCGCCTCGCTAGCAACCATTCCGGAGGCGAAGGCCCTGACGGCTGCTCGGGAGTCCGTGTAGATATATGGCCGCCTAGAATCCTGCATCGCCAGAGCAACCGCCACCTGCTCTGCCACGTCGGCCGTTGCAGCGACTACTGAGGCCGCATATAGGAGCTTGCCCTGTTCGCTGACTGCAGTGACCGCGAATTTACCGGAGCGCGCGTACTGAGCGGCGTCCACAAAGGCTTCCATGCCTACCGTTTTCTTTAATATCGCTCTAGCACGAGCTGCTCGCCTGCCCACATTATGCTGTGGGTGCACGTTTCTGGGGAAGGGACCGACGACGTAGGTCCGGCCCTCTTGATTTCTCGTCCAGCTGAACCGCGTCACTTTGACTGTAACGCGGTCGCAAGCCCGCCGCTTCTAAGAGGCACCTGCCCGCGCTGGAGCCCGAGAGCCTCGTGATCTGTGCCGAACGCTGCGCTTCTATTAGTTCGAGTGTGGTATTGAGAACACCGAGCTTCATTAGCCTGTCCGTGCTCGCCGTGACGGGAATACCCAGTACCTTTTTGACACTTTTCCGCATCAGCGTATCAAGCTTGTCCCTTTCGGTTTTAGTCCAATGCAAGGCCGATACCACATAGTTGATGTGGCTCATGAGAAAGGCGTGGTGCGCTCTCTAAGTAGGTTGTCCTCGCCCAGCCCCCCCTTTCTATTCGAGACTCTAATGATTAATCTGAGAATGTTCTCGGTTTTAGAGGTCAGATGCGCAATTGTTTTGGCATTACATCCCCTGGCATCGAGCAACAGTCCGAGAATTCTGATCGAATTCACCCTGGGAATCTTCTGGCCGGCCCGCGTGTAAACGTCTATGGGGATCTGTTCGAGCGGCACGAGCCCCCGAACTCCCTGCCTTGCCTGTCTGTATAACATGAGCTCCGACTTGGCTGTGGAAAGTTGGAGACCCGTGCCCCTCCAGGAAAGATTCGGTCACGTCTAAGGCCTCCTGGAGCGCCTGTTCCACTTCCGCCTCCGAGCCTCCCGGGCACCAGATCGTAATGTCATCGGCATACAGCGCGTGTCCCACATTTGGAACAGCGGCCAGCCGCTTCGAGAGCCCGTGCATTGCAATGTTGAACAGGAGGGGAGAGATCACCGCCCCTTGGGGTGTGCCTCTGTTTCCTAGCACGAATGGTTCTGATTTGGTTTGACCCACCTTGATGACCGCCGTCCTGCTCTTCAGGAAGGACTCCACGAACGCGAAAAATCTACCTCCTAAGTTCAAAGCGGAAATCTCGCGTAAGATAAAGTCGTGCGACACGGTGTCGAAGGCTTTGGACAAATCTAGTGCCAGAATGCCCGTGACGTCTCTGGTCCTGTTGTCAATAACCTGAGTTTTAAGCAGTAACATGACGTCCTGCGTGGAAAGTGATGGTCTGAACCCTACCATGTTGTACGGGAACAACCCCTCGCGCTCTATGTGTTTCGAGATCCTGTTGTGGATCATGTGCTCGGCAACCTTACCTAAACACGATGTGAGCGAAATGGGCTGGAGGTTCTCCAGGCTTGGGGGGCTTTCCAGGCTTAGGAATCAGTACCACCGTCGCCTGTTTCCACGAGTCCGGAACGTGGCCTTCCTGCCATACCTTGTTTATTGCCTTCGTAATTGCGCTAATGGACCGGTCGTCCAAGTTCCTCAAGAGCCGGTTGGTTATGCCATCTGGCCCAGGGGCCGACCTACCATTGAGATTGTGAAGAACTTCCCTGACGTCCGCCTCCGAAAACAGATCATCGAGGTTTGGGGCGTCCTCCCCTTCATATAGAGGGCATTCTCGCAGTTCATCATTCTCGATCGGAAGATACTTTCGTGCAAGATCTAGGAGACGAGACTTCTCGGATCGCCCCCTCCTCTTTTTGCTTATGCACTAGTCTATCTATGGCTAGCCTCTGATTACCCTTGGTTTGTTTATCACCGAGCAGATGTTTCAGAAGGTTCCATTTCCCCCCCCTTGCGCATTCGACCGTCTGCTGCCGAGCAGGCTTCGTTCCACTGTTGTCTGTTGAGATCCGTACAGTGCTCTTCTATGCTGCGATTAAGCTCCGCAATCTTCTTTCTAAGCCTGCGGTTTAGCCTTTGCGTTCTCCACCTCTCCAGCACAGATCTCTTGGCCTCCAGGAGATGCGCCAGGCGCGCGTCCATCCTGGGAGTCTCAAGATCGGTGGATATTTCCGTAGTGGCCCTTTCAACGTCCCTCTTGACCTGCGCAAGTAGATCCTCCAGTGCACTGTATTCTGACTCATCCTCGTTCCGTATCTTTCGGAAGAGATCCCAGTCAACGTATTTGTATATTCTAAGCGGGGCCGCCCTGATCCTGATCGATAACGCTACGATGTGATGGTCACTCCCCAAATTTTCCTGCATGTTAGTCCAAGCTGCTTCGATGTTTCTAACAAATGCCAAATCTGGCATCGTGTCCCTCGAGACCGAATTGCCTATCCTCGTCGGAAAGCGCGGGTCTGCCACTAGAGTCAACGCACAGTCTTCTGCCGTCCTGACCAAGTTCGCTCCCTTCGCCGTTTGTCTGTCATACCCCCAGGCCACGTGCGGGGCATTGAAGTCCCCCCGCCACTATTAGAGGACTGTCACTGGCTATGGCAACTGCCCTGCTTAAGAGTTCATGAAAACTCTGCCTCTGATCCGTCGGAGGGCTGTACACATTGAGCACGAATACGCTCTGTTTGAATCTATCACTAGGAATTATTTCAAGCACCTGCGCCTCCAATCGATTGCTGGCGTCAGCTCTGCCTGTGCTTATTTCGTGCTCCTGGAAGGAAATTCCCTTTTTAACCAGAGTGATTACCCCTCTCCTACGCTCTCCTCTCTTCGAGGCGACGTGCTAGCAGCTAGCAGCGAGCAATGCGCGCACCACGTATCAGGTGCCTGCCCAAACGAGTAGCCTTAGAACGCAGCCTATTTTCTGCCCAACCTAAGCACTTTGCAATGAAGACTCATAGCTTTATCTGCTCTGTTTGCGGAATAATCAGAGAATCGAATTATTGAATACCGTCCTCGGAAACTTTGCGCAATGTTTTGTCGTCCTGAACTTAAAGGGGCCATGACGCCCAATTTTCGATCATAACTGTGTAATGGGGGTTATTCCTTGCGCGTGCACAAATAAGCCGGCGAAATTTCAGCGTATTTGGTCGAGCACTTACAATTATAATTGGATATTTTTTATATACACGCGAGCGGCCTGAAAGTCAGGCAACACTGGCGCGCTCACGAGCCGTGACGTAACGAGCTGTTTGTTGTCCGAGCGCCTGCATTCCGGCGAACGATTTTGTTTCGTGGTCAGCTGCGCGTGCAATCGAGTTATTTCAGCTTTCTTCGGCTTGGCAGTGAAACTGAATGATTAGCATCGGCGGAAACTTTGGCAGAAGACGACGGCCTAGCACCATGCAGCACATGACGCCACGCACGCCATGGCAAAGTGGCGGTTGCCGGCTGTGGGCGGTGTTTATAGCCGGCGACTTTTGGGACTTATTGAATAAGAACTTGTTGTTGGGCGAGTTGGTGATTGCATAACATGGTGATTTTAGCGCTAAAAAAGACGAACACATGTTAGACAAACACATAGCGCCTGTCCTGTCTCTCACGTGTGTTCGTCTTTTCTAGGAATTATATTGCTGTGAAGTGTTCATTTACACTCCATTTTTTCTCATATGTATAGGCCCAATGGACCTCCGACATCTATTTTTCGCTGAAAACAGCAAATTTTGTGGATGACCGTGTCATGATCCCTTTGGGCATATCCGTTGTTGGTCTGGAATGGCAAATCTAGATTGAGCATTGACACCGCAAAGCGGGTCCACAAAAAAAAAGTTCATAAGTATATATAATAATACATTTGGTTAGGACTGTGGATCTTGATCTTGTCATGCTCAATCATATCGGCTGTCAGACTTCTTGGCCGGCGAAATGATGCTCATCTGCTGTTTATTTTTCGACTAATTCCGCGCATCATCACACGCCCTGAGCTGCTCAGTGGCATCTTGAGATAACCAGAGTGCATAGACCAGCTGATGTCCTTACTTTCTATAGCCGAAACTCAGTTATGCACATGAAATTTTTATAATGCATATTTATTTTCTTGATCTTGATGTTTTTCATAACTCTCAATCATTTCTGCCGAGGTTTGCGCTGTAGCACAGTAGCTTCACACAATGCTGAACTTCCTTTCCGCTCCTTTCATTTTAAGGTTTTTTTTTATTCATATGATGTAAGGAGATGTACTAAACGTTGCGCTTTGTTGTGCGTGAATTGCTTTCATAATGGTTTCGCTTTTTCATTGTTGTGTTACTTTGTTGTATTGTGGCCTGATTTTCTGATGTCCACTTTTTGTATTTATGTATACCTATATTTCCTATATTTTTTATATTTTGTTTTTTGTATTTTTGTGTACTTTTTGTGTATCTTTTTTGTACTTGTGTGCATATACTATTTGTGTTCTCCTATCGATTGTCTGTTATGCTTTTCTTATTCGCGTACTGCAAAGTTATGACCTGCTGGGTCGTTCCTGGTTGCAATAAACAAAAGATTGATCGATTCATTAATTCACTTATTCATTTTGCGGTTGAGGCTACCAGGCCGGACATGTACGAGAAATTCAGAGATTGTTGCTTCGTCCTGAACTTCAGGAGCATCCAAGAGCACGCCAGAAACCGCAACATGTAGGATGAATAATAGGGAGTTATGGCGTGTGCATGAAATTACAAATCAATACAAATAATTCGCCTTCGCTGCAGCATATTCCACCTTCTCGAACATTTCCTTACGTATACATTATTTCAAGTCGCAAAGGTGTACTTATTAGGCAGAAACTACCTATCGATGAACGAATGTTCACCGACATTTTGGAGAGAATATTATTAACGGAGGCACTGATTCGCACAAAGCTATTACAAAAATGCGTAGTTTACGTAAGTTGTTTGGACTTACGTAAACTATGTATTTATGTAATGCTTGGCACAGATCAGCGACGGTCTAGTATACCAGCAAGGAAATCATCAACCAGCCAAAAAAAAAAAAATAATAATAATAAAAAGCTGGGAAAATTCGAAGGACGCTTCGAGCTTCGCCTTCAAGAGTAGAACGCCATAGCGTGATCGGGCGCCGTGCACATCGCCTTAAAACGTGCCACAAGGACAGGAACTTTTGTGCGCATGATATTGGCCTTTTCGAACTACCTTGGAATGCCTACCGAGAATACAGTCGCGAAGCTCCCGCTACGCCATAATTGTTTCTGCATATTGGCGAAGTACCCACTGCGCGTCCGTTAGGTGCCACGTGTGTCTGTGCAGCTGCGCACTTGATGATGAGCGCGTAGCTTTAAACCGCAACACTAGTGGTGCAATTCACATGTTTTGACACCTGGTGCGATTATACGCTTCTGTGAGTGACTATTATGATAAAATAACAGGAAGTGAAGAGAAAAGTGCACCTCGCCACTGTCTCTCTCTGAGGGGAGGACACCTCAGCAGTAGTGCACAAGGGAAGGGATAAGGAGGGATTAAAATAAAGAGATGGAAAGAGTCGGAGGCGGTTAGAGAAGAGCGTGGACGGGAACCCGGTCGGCGAGCGGTCTTCGGCGAGAGGACATCGCGGCTCTCAAGCGTGAAATCCGCCGAGCGTCTCTACCCTACGCTTCTGCCACGCAATATTACATGCGTTAGGGAGACTTCTCCCACTACATTCCTATATATTTTTACCTAAGGCGTTTAAAGCAGTGGCGTGGCTCGTCCTTGCTTACACCGATGACGTCGCATTTGTATATTCAGAGACGAAAAGTGTAAAGGAAGTAATGTGTCTAGCGCAATCATTTTGTGCAGGCATTGGTGCATCCGTTAATATTGATAAGTCCCGAGGATTTTTGTTTTGCACAGTGGGCAGTCACTCCATCGAAGTATGCGGGTATTCGTTGGGACACGGGTATACTGCACGTTATCTTGACGTTCCCCTTGATGAATTCCGCAACAGTAATGCACACGTCTGATTGTGGCATAAAACTTCGCTATGCAGGTGGGGCTTGGGGCGGAAGAGGACTGTCCGTCTTTGGAAGGGCGAAGGTCTGCGATATATATTTAGCTGTCAAACTAATTTATGTTCTTGACGTCCCCTCAGAGTTGCCAGAAAAAGCATTAATTTATTTTTAGAGGATATTCGGCCGCTTCGTCTGGCGTTCTACTTGGAAACCAATGAAGAGAGATAATTTGCTTATTGCGCCCGAATGGGGTGCTGTGGGCTTTGCGCATTTTACGGCAATTAGTCGCGCGTTTTATTTACTATCGCGACGTGACACATCCGTTTCTACGAGAGGTGATTAAACGACGTTTCTCTGTTCATCTACCGTTCCTTATTGTGTCGTCGTGCGTGGAAAATCATTCGCTCTGTGGGTTTCAAAAAGTCCGCCTTGATGGATAAGTGGCTAGGGTGCTCGGCTGCTGACTCGAAGGTCTCGGGTTCGATCCCGGCCGCGGCGGTCGCATTTCGATGGAGGCGAAATGGTAGAGGCCCGTGTACTGTGCGATGTCACTGCACGTTAAAGAACACCGGGTGGTCAAAATTAGAGCACTGCACGGGCTCGGGCCTGCCCGAAAACCCGGGCCCGGCCCGGCCTGTGGGCCGGGCCGGGTAAAGTAGTTTTCACGGCGGGCCCGGGCCGGGCTCGGCCTGAAGCTCCGGGCTTAGGCCCGGGCCAGGGTTTGAGGTGGCGGGCTCGGGTAGGGCCGGGCTTGGGCTTTGCTCATTTTTTCAAAGGGACACTTAAGCGAAGCAATGAATCGGTTTAGACTGATAGCCTACTCTAAGAACTCTTAGCGTCATTGATTTTACCATTTATAAATTGACTAATAAAAGAGAAAATGAAGGTTACATTTCCATTTTTTAAGTTTTGCGCTGAAATTTCCGCGTCTGACGTCACGGATTTCAAACTACATTCGCCGTATTTTGGGGACATTGGCCCAACGAAATTTCCTAAAACTTGATAGGTTAATCTATGACCCTCTCGGAGGACAATGTATATTTTATTTTTACCGAGTCGAAACTACATAAGCCCCAGTAGACGCCGCTAGAATATATGACGTCACGGCGTTTGCTGCGCGAAGTTCAAGGAGGCGTCGCCACATGCATTTTCTTTTTGCGCATTTTCTCGCTTACCAGGAGCCCTGTCGCGGCGAGCGTGGTGATTTTGGAATTGTAGAATAGTAATTTACTGATAATAGAAAAATCGTTTTTCTCTTTCGTTTACCTTTAAGTTTGTTTCGCATACGTTGTGCATATATATATTTCAAGATTTTATCCCGAAAAAACGCTTTTTTTTTTATGTGGGGCAAGCTATTTGGAGAATTTTTATGCGGGACAAGTGCTGAACTACTTTTGCTTGTCAAAACGGTTAATTGGGCGAGTTGTTGATTTATGATACTTGAAATACCAGCGCGTAACAAAAAACAGGGGAATAAAGCAGACAAGGACAAGCGCGTATCCTGGTCTGCTTACGTCCCTGTTTTTTTGTTACGCGCTCACATTTCAAGGTCTTTTGCTTCCTGCATATGTGGATACTTCATTTATATGTACCGGGCGAGCTAAAAGTAAATAGACCAGGCGCTAATATAGTTAACATTTCGCGATTCTGTGCTTTATTTGCATTCTTTATTACTTTATATCCCACATGTCATTCTGTAATCACAGTAATAAATGTAATGTAATAAAGTTATATCTATAAGTTATCATCGCACGAGCGATGACAGAGCTCCAGAACGGGTTAACGTTGTGGACAGTTCCAGCCCTCGCTTAAAGAGGCCACGACACGCAATTTTCGTTCATAATCTGTGTAACGTGGGTTAGTCCTTGTATGTTCACAAATAAGGTGGCGAAATTTCAGCGCATTTAGTCAAGCACTTAATTTATAATGAATATTTTTATAAACACGCGAGCAGCCCGACAGTCTCACAACACTGGTGCACTAGCGAGCCGTGACGTAAGAAGCCGATTGCTTTGCAAGCGTCTGTATTCCGGCCGGCAATATTGTTGCATGGTCAGCTGCGCATACAATGGAGCTATTTCAGCTTTCCTCAGCATGGCGTTGAAAACTGAATGATTTTCGGCCGCTGAAACAGGTAGAAGACGACGGCTCCACTCCATGAAGCACGCGACGTCACACACGCCATGGCAAATTGGCGGTCGCTGGCGGTGGT
>JALIZH010015589.1:0-12500 GCA_030522465.1 Rhipicephalus appendiculatus
TGTGAAGCGCACTGCCCGGAGCATATATAGACGAGAATTCAGCGTTAATGCAGCCTGTGGAAGACAGCAGGTGCTTGCACTGGTGCATTCGGTGGTTCTGCGGAGCTCATAGCTTAACGTTTGTGGCGCGATGGAGCAGCAGCATGACGACATAGCCATTACGTCTAAGAGACAAAACAAGCTGAAATGCTATAACAAAAGCGCCAGTGTTCTTTAGCGGTTAGATTGCATTTTCCTTGTGTCTAACAATATAATCAAAGTTTTGTGCCGGAATAAGAGCTCCTGATTCCATTCTTGCGAGTTCCTCTAAAGCCGGGGTCTCAAACACGCGACCCACGGGCCGCATGCCTCTCGCTCGAGGCCCGCGGCCCTCCTATGACTGTTTTCGCCCGACATTATTAAAAATTTCCCTGAATAGGTAGGCTCTGTTCGTGAGCTGCACAGGCGTGACTGGTCCAAAGCATTGTATTCACGAGGCACTCCATGTGGTCACCATGTTGTGAAACATAACCGTGAAACAAAAAACTATATTTCAGAATCGGCGTCCAGATTGTAGTCATTTTAGATATAGGTATCGACAGTTGTTGAAATCCTGGAACTGAATCTCCTTCAGAACTTCAGAAAAGGCCTGTCTTGGAGATATTGGAAAGGTTTCTTTTTTGTTGTTGTTGTTTTAAAAGGCAAGTCAACGTTTTTTGAAAATTTGTGCAGACTATGCCCCCCCCCCCCCCCCCCTTCTGAGCTTCTTCACTGCCCCGGCCCCCCGCGGGACTAAATAGCGTGACTGAGTTTGAGAACCCTGCTCTAAAGGATTGCGCGACCTGTGACCAGTGGTTTGGAGTGTGGTCAAACTAAATAAAAATACAAAAAATATTTATTGTACAGCGGTGTACGTAGACATTGTCGCCGCCTAAACGGACACCAGTTGCCCTTGGGTCATGTAGCTGTCTTGGACAAGATAGGCGGCTTCCAGCCACTAGGAATAACAAGCTTCTGCATCGGAGCCAACATGAAACAATGATGTGACTGTTTAGAAATACAATCGCTGCCAAACATGGTCCACAATACTCTGCAGCGCCGAAATGCACAAGAAATCTTACGTCTCCCAAATCTTACGTGTTCCTACAACAAATCTTACAAACAAATCTTACGTCTTCCTAGTGTAGAGAAGCGATGACCGCACAAATGCAAAATACTGCTTCAATTCTATCAGTATTGCAAAGAATCGTCTCACTCTGGCGAGCCCATACCACGCCTAAAAATAACTATACAATAGCTTTCTTAGTTCACAGGCCTAGACGTGTGTTTAAATATCACCCAGTTGCTACGTCAGGTATAATGCCGCGATGTGTGTGTATTTGTACCCTGAAACTTTCACGCCACTGCCATCCACTTTTCTTGCGCAACCGTGTGGAATAATCTTGGTGGTGTTTCTGTTTGTGAGCCTTATTTTGACCAATATAACTACGCCGCATGTCTTCCTACCGCTGCACACAAGGCACGCTACACTAAGCATGAGGAGGAAATATTGATCCTGCTTCCACATTTGGCTTCATTTCATATTTTGATAGCAACCGTTATCTTCGCGAGAATGGAACGTAAGAAAATGAAATTTGCACAAGCAAAGTTTGCGAGGCACTATGAACCTAATGAAAGGTTGAGCTTCTTCTGTTCTGTGAAGAGGAACAGGCGAAAGCATCAACAGTTCCTGCAACGTGTGCTTGCTGTTTATTCTTGAGTTAATGAAGCGAGCAGTGTCTCTAGCGTAAGGTGTTTTGGTGCAGCCAAGAGGGAAATATCTAACCATGCGCACAGGGTACTTGCTTAACTTGTTGGACCTGTCATATTATGTAAAGAACTGACCCCTCCTTTGTATATTCAGCCATCTCAAAGTTTTCCGTGCAGCATCATTGAGGTGGGGCATTCTTTTTGTTGGGTAACTAGTGCTGTACTTAACAGCAATTAAGTCAGAGAATGTTCTTGCTCTCCTTCCGCGCTTTATGCCTGCGTTCTGGGAGTACAAACGTTGTTCCGGAGGGCTTACTTGAAATTCTCTTGTCCCTAAACTTGTTCGATGTTGATCGTTTGTAGAACTGTGGAAGAGCTTTCCGGATAAAACAGCGCGCACAACAACAAATGCTAGAATGCGCGGAAAGATGCGCACTCTCACTGTTACCTAAACTTGTAATGGTACGCTAGTAGAAAAACGCTTTTTTTTTCTCTTCATATGCACCGTAATCATGCACTGTTGAGGGGGGGGGGTGTAGAGAGGGAAGTAACACTAAGCATAAAAGAGGAAAATTACAAACACTTTATATCAAGTAACAGAAATGCAAGAAATTCCATATAAAGTAAAATACATTATAGACACAATTTTCATGAAGTACGGTAAAAAACACTAACAAGCATCCAGAAAAACATTAACGGTGTGGACAATTTTCACGGGGTACAGGGTGAAGAAACGTTGTAAGGCCACTTGTCTGCCAAATGGCAATAATTGTCTTCTGTTGACAATTTCCCGACCTAATCAGTGCCGCATTCTGAGGAAGTTGGTAATCCGTAACGTTTTAGTAGAACTTCGCAACAATAACTAGCGCCGGGTGTGCCTTTCTGTCAGTTGTGCGTGTGTTCTTGCTGCAAAATGTGCCGACGAAAAAATGCGGCGGCTTCGATGCAGGTCTACTCGAAAAGTAACGCTGTTGAAAGATTACGTTCTTTGGGCTCTTATTGTGGTACATTACGGATTGTAAGTACACATAAAGACGCCGAGAGAAAGTATTTCAAGCAGAAACCAATAATTTCCATGAAAACGAGATCGGGAAGCATTTTCTCAGCAGGCTGCGTAAACATTCCCAAAAGGCCTATTAGTGTCTCATCGAAGCGATAACAGAAATAAAGTAATAGACGAAAGTAGACAAGGTAATAACTAGCGTTCCGGGAAGGCACACTTTCAGGCCACGCGTAAGTACAGAGAGAATAAAACTAAAATATTGCGTCTTCAAAATTGAAAAATGTATAGAAATGCGAAATCATCCTTGTGGCGCTTAAACCGTTAACAAAGAAAGGGAACGCTAAATAACGTGGAAGAAGCTTTAATGTAAGCGCTACTGCAACCCCTAAACATGGAACGCTTTGTGCGGCCTAATTTGGCAGACACTGCTTAATTAAACACTGGTGAAACGAGTTGTTTCGATTTCGTCACTCTGCAGTGCAGTAACACAAGCAGGAATGGTTGGGGAACTAAAACTGCAAAAATTGCGTGAGCCAGAATGATAATAAAAGAGGCAAAGGGAAGGAAGGAAGCGAGGATTAACAGAAAGAGAGGCTTATTATAGACTTTAGCAATGTCGCTACCGTATCCGTTGGGAACGGATCTTGTAGACAGTGCGAGAGAAAATATGAATCTATATCCTGGACCCACACTGTGCAGGCTTCCGTGTGTTTACGTATGTATATGCACTGCCGCACACAACTTATCATCCTTCGTGTAGTGTCACATAGCTCTCGTGGCTTTCCGAATGATTATCAGTGAGGCAAGACAGTTTAAGGCAGAGACGTCGCTAAAACCTCACTGTCGATTCTATTCCTTGCAGAATGATATGGTGACGTTGTTTGGGCCGGCGTGAAAACATTCACCACATTTGTTAATATTGTCTTCCCATGTGCACTCATCAGAGTCATCACTACGCGATTGAGTCAGATATTGTTATGAGAGAGACAAGGTTGATTCAAACCCTAGGTTAACATAAAAGCGTTCCAGGAATGAGCTGTCGGAACTGTAGTTGTAAAGTCCAACGACTGACGTTTAAGCGAAGGATGTGGTTCTACGGAGTGTTCAATGACTCGAAGTAGCAATCCGCACGATATTACCAATTACTTTTCATTTTTAATGCGAAGCATTTCTTAACGAACTTCGGCGACTTTGAGCGTTTCTATCTATCTATCTATCTATCTATCTATCTATCTATCTATCTATCTATCTATCTATCTATCTATCTATCTATCTATCTATCTATCTATCTATCTATCTATCTATCTATCTATCTATCTATCTATCTATCTATCTATCTATCTATCTATCTATCTATCTATCTATCCGAATACGAGTTTGCGCTCTCCTGGCTGTACCGTTAATGGTAATTGTACCAAAACTGGTGTGCTATATCGTGACTGTATGACGAACATGACTGACTGGTCATATCATGAAAAGCATGAACAACTTGTCACGAAAAGTATGATTTACACGCCAAGTTAGTAGTGCTCCAAAGGCAGAGTTTTCTTAATTTGATATATTACAAAATTGGTACTATGAAACATTTCTGAATAACCAACATAAATGAAAGGTGGTAATATGAAAATAATGACCTGCATGTCATGTACAACATGATTTGCATGCCACGCTCATGGTGCGCTGACAGCCGCTTTGCTAGCTTGATATACACCAAACTTGCTATTGCGTGACGTGACTGTATGACAAATATAATGACAAGTGGTAATACGGAAATCATGACATGTCATGAGCAACATGTCTTGCATGCCCGCTCATGGCACGCTGGCAGCCGTTGCGCTAGCTTTATATACACCCAAATTGGTATCGCGGGACGTGACTGTATAAGAACATAAATGATAATTGGTAAATATGGAAATCATGATATGTCATGAGCAACATGACTTGCATACCCGCTCATGGCATGCTCGCGGCCGTTTCGCTAGCTTGACATACAAATTTGCTATTGCGTTACGTGACTGTATGACGAACTTAAATGATAAGTGGTAATACGGAAATCAGGACACGTCATGTGCAACATGACTTGCATGCCACGCTCATGTCGCTCTCGCGGCCGTTTCGATAGCTTGATATACACCAAAATTTGTATTGCGGGACGTCACTGTATAGCGAACATAAGTGGTATGTGGTAACATAAAAATCTTGGCATACATGTCATCTACAATGCCAGTTACATGCCACGCTCATGGTGCGCTTACGTTCAGTTCGATAGCTTGATATAAACCAAAATTTGTATTGCGCGACGTGATGTATGATGAACATAAATTACGGGTCCTAACATGTGAATCATGACATGCATATTATGTACAGCATGATTTGCTCCTTGGTGGCTGCTTCGCAGTACATCGGTTCCCACAGTGCGTGGGATCTGCCGGTCTTTTTGTTGAGGAAGGCTGGCCTTGCTAATAAGAGCTTTTGCCCACCTTAGGTCACAGGTACAGCGTCAGCTCATCGGTCTGCATCATACTTATGAATAGCAGCACTTGAAAATATCATGTTGCACTGTATTTTTCTCGTGAAAGCCACTTTTTACTCAGGAAATGTCCTAAAGATAGCGGGTTGTATATCACGCAAGTTGCCTGATTGTTAGAGCTGAGGAGACAGCCATAGGGAGGTGACACGTAGTAGATAGAAAAGTGGCTACTGCAGTTTACATAATTTACAATACACTTTTTTTTTCGTTTGTTGGGACCATGCAGGCCTCAAGATCAGCACGGATTACGTCAATATTCTAACAGCGGAGCTGTTTAACTCTTTCCAGCATGGTGGTCACCTAGGTAACCACCTTTTCTTGATTTTTTCCTCTTGAAACACGTGAGCTCCGAGTGTTGGATTTTAAATGGCGCAGTTTTTAAAGCATTTGACAATCTTACAGATATGACGATACTTCGTTTGGGCTTCAATTTGACATGTTACGTTTGTTTTCTTTCGGCCGCCGTCGTCCTCAAGGCGCGCTAGACGGTGGACCCGAGATATTTTCATAGATGTAAAAGTATGTCTTGTCTTTATTGTGTTGATAGTGCAGAACTGCATGTTTTATGAGTAGCTAACACTAAGACATATATAAATGATGAGTTGTGCTCAGTCAGTACAGAGCGCCATGTCACTGAAGTTGGTGGTCACCTGGGGTGACCATCATGCATGAAGGGTCTTAGAAGGCCAGTGATATATATGATGGGACCGGCGGCTGCGGGCGCGCTCACCGTGGAAGAAGAGAACGATGAACTATGGCGCGCTCGCAGCTCGCGCTCAGCGGCCGCTGACAGGCAGTCGCCAAAATGAAATGTTGCAATGAAGCGCCCATGGCAAGTGTACTACTTATGTACTGTTCTTATTATGTTGATAACGTAGGACATCATGTCGTCCGAGTTGCTAATACCAAGGAATCAAGAAATGAAAAGCTGTACTCAATCAGTATACTGAGCACCGTGTCGCTGAAGTTGGTGATCACCTGGGGTGACCACTATGCATGAAGGGCCTTAGAAGGGTGGTACTAATATATTATTTTCTATCGTTCTAACGGAGGTGTCTTGCAAGATATATACAAGCGCCCTCAAGAATGAGGTCGCTTCCCACACACACATAATTTTGTACAAAAATACAATTTCCTGAAAACCATAATAATATTAAGCTTGACTTCGGACAGGTCGAGTTACTTTAAGAAAAATTCGCGATCTTTGAAAATTTTCATTGTATTTGAAAGTACGTAGCTGGCAGTGAAACACAAAACTTGCGGAATCTTGAAATGGCACAGCTAAGCAGAACCTCTGTAGTGACGCAAGCGCAGTTTTGAAGCTCAAAGCGCAAAAATAGATTTAACGTACATTTTTCTCTTAGGCACACTTGAGTAGAAGAAAGCGAACTTTCAGGGGGGTGCCATGGTCGCGAAAATGTTTTGGGCACAACTATTTTGCTACAATACCATATGTAGTACAGGAAAAAAAAGCGAACTTTATCAGCAAGATCTACGATGACCGAGTGCTACGACTGGGACATTTGGCATGTAATGACCCTTATATACTACAGCACGAAGGATCATGGTCACATGAAAGTGATCGGAATTCAAAATATTCACATTTATATATTTTGCAATGACCCTTCCTTCGAGTTCAGAAACCCGCAATGTTAGATTCTACATAGCCGTTGTAACGGTGGATCTCCGCAAGGGCTTGACACCGCGAACAGAAAACGCTTTATGCTTAGCCCTGACAGTGATAATTTTGTTTGTGACATTTTTGGTGTAATTTGTAGCCTTGTGTCTGGTAATGCCGACATTGACTCGTACATATTCTAACGTATCGTATAATTAATGCTAGCTTCGCTAATTGTGACCGATTTGAGCGTCACTCGAAAACGCCCACCTAAAGTTATAAAAAACTAGCACCCCAAGCGGACGAGCGCTTGAGACCGCGTGCGCTGAAACTTTGGTGACGGTAGCAGCGCAGTTTTGAAATCAGGGCCCCGCATAGAGGTGTGCACGGGCTTCAGGTAGCCCGAAAGCCCGAGCCCGGCCCAGGCCGCTGGCTGGGTTCGGGCGGGCCGACGTTTTCTCATCTCGGGCCCGGGCCGCGCTCGGGCTGCATTGTTTTTTGTCGCGCGGGCCACGCCAGATGTAAAGCCCAAATCTAGCCCAAGATATTGACGTCCTGGAACTGTTTTCCACCGCGTAGAGCTTTCTCCGCAACCGCCTCTCATTCCCTTTCTCGGTTCTCCCTTCCCTTAGCCACTTTGAAGCAAGCGGAAATGGTGAAGTCACACAAGATGAGTTCTGTGATTATCTATACGTGAAATAATCCCCTCTCCTACATCTGAGGTACTGAACTTCTGGAAGAAGAAACGGTCTAAATATTCTCTGTGACTGTGAGTGAATTGTCTGTGACTGTGAGTGAAAAATCTTTATGAATGCAAAAAGAAACTTGAAAAAAAAGTCACAGTTTCACCGCAAGGGTGAAGCAATGAATGCGATAGCAAAAAATTGTAATGTTATACGAAGTGAGGCTGGCAGCTAACTCTTTTTGGATCCGATCTCACGCAACTCTAGAAAACGCTTGTTTAAGAGAATTCTCTTCGCGTTGAGAGCGCAGCACGTAGAAGGGTACACCGGCCCCCCGCTTCCGGCCGCCGAGAACGGGAGATAATGCGCGCGCCCGCGCCCGCGCTCGTAAAATCGAACGTCGCCCCCCCCCCCCCCCGCCAGCTGTCGGCCGCCGAGAAGGGGAGATAACGCGCGCGTCCCCACTCGTAAAATCGAAGGTCGCTCGAGGGACCCCCCCCCCTCGCGTCTTTTCACGCTCACGAACCACGGGCGGGGCCGATTATATATATACATATACATATACGGCAAATGACGCCGACGCCGACGCGGACGCCGACGCCGACGGCGAAAACCAGCCGCAAGTGTCCATATAATTGCTATCGCAATAAAAGAGTGTTAAGTTTAGTTAAACAAGTAACATGTCTCGTCTCGTATATAACGATATTAAAGGGACACTAAATAGAAAAACAATTTTTAAAGTATTAGTAAAGTCCAATTTCGCAGTCCCGAAAACAGCACTCTTACCGCGAGACGGCGCTTGGTAGGCGAGAAAACACACGAAAAGAAAATTCGGGTAGAGAGGCCACCTTGAGATTCCCGCACCAAACACTGTGACTTCATACATTGTGAAGGCGTCTGCTGGGTCCTACGTAGTTTCTAATCGAAAAAAAAAACAATCAAGTACATTGTAATCAATGGGCGCCATAGACCTTACATACTAAGTTTCAAAAAAGTTTATCGAGCCCATGTCGCGAAAATACGAAAAATTTTCAAATTTGTGGCGTCACGCGCGCAGATTTCGGCTCGAAATTTAATAATGAAACTTCAACCTTGATTTTGTGACATTAGAGTTCTTAGAGTACAGTTTATCAATCTAAACCACGTCGTTGTTTCACTTTGTGTCCCTGTAAATTTACACTTCTTTTTTAACCTGATGTTTTCTACCATAAGGTATCGGCCATTGGCTTCCTTTATAATAGCACACCGAACTGCGATAGTGAATGCAATCGAAAGGGTAGTTAATCACAATAAAAATACGTAAGGCCCGAGGTTAGCTGATAGCAATTTTGTTGCCTGTTTTATTTATCAGTATCTAAACTGAGACGCGAAACATATTGCTGCGACCACTCACAGAAGACTTATTGTTTATTTTGATTTTGGCCAATGTAGGTGCTCAAAAGTGGTGAGGAAGCCACATTCCCATCAAAGAAAGCGAAAGTACCACGCAGTCACTGACGGCGTGGTGTTGTCATAGTTCTCAAAGGCAATGCACGGCCTGACAGCATCATTACAGCATAGAAAAAACTTAGAAAAATAATTTGCGCCGTAGTGCCGTCTCAATTGCAAGCCGAAATGTTGACGATTTTAAGGTCTGCTGGCCACCGCTGATGCGCGCCATTTATATCAGATCTCTACTGGCTATTTCTCGAGCCGCGGTTCGGCAGCCCTCAGAGATTCGTCAAGAATGCAATCTCGGTCATTTAGTTGTTTTTTGTTGGGCTGTTCCGACTCTCACAATCGCAACGTGGCGCTTCACAATCTCCCATCTTCCTTGCGCTTCAAGAAAATGGTCCACCAGCGATAATCTTCCTTTCCACTCGGCATTACTCTGAGGCGTCGCAATGTTTCATTCTGCTGCTCGAATAGATGTCTCTCTTATGATGAGTATGTGATATTTGTCTATTGTTGTCAGAATTAATTTTGATATTTCGTGCTTAGACCTCTGCAATGTTTGGCACCATGGAAGCTTCTTCACATCGCAGTAAACTGTAGGAGAATGGTAAGTGCAGTCATGTGTTGTTATTCCTGTTATTTGCTGGAGAAAGTACCACAGAATTTTTTCTTCCGTCATCAGACACATATACTTCAGCCCAGTGCGTCCTATGCTCTATGTATGAGTGGATGCTTGAGAGGACAGCCGACGACCGCGGATCAACTGGAGAAAACAGGCAGACTTCTGTCGCGGGAAAGGCCCATGTATGTGGAGAGGGGGGGGGGGTACCGGAGGGGGGCACTGTGGCTTCCGCAGGAACTATGTAACGGTAGCTGTCGTGCGAGGTCGCGCGAGGTCTATCTTGGCAGGAATCAGCCGACGGCTCATACTTTTGTACCAGCGGTGGTGTCACCGCTCAGTGTCCGTTGAAGCGATAGACAGCACGAAGGTGGCTTCGCCCGCTGCAGCCGTCGCGTATCGCCACGCCTAGGTTTAGCTTACTTAAGCCTAGTCAGATGCTACAGAACTTAGCCTCCACTTCGTATACTATTCCACCTTGTTGCTACTGCATTCGTTGCTTCGCCCTTGCGGTAAAACTATGTTGGAGCTGTCAATGGCGAACCATCTTGAGTTTCAGTGGGTGATAAACAGCTGTACGCAGATTTATGCTACATATCTTGACAATAGGAGCAACTTGGGGCCGGTAAAATGAGCTATGTTATCCAATATGGTGGTTCTCGGCACGCCATATCGGCCAGCAGAAATAAAAGCGAAAGGAATGAGCTGCCCCCCTTTCCAAGTCACTTTGATTGCCACTTTTGACCCTATAGAACAACGTTATATACTGAGACACAACGAAGGATCGTTGCATCTTATGCCGTTAATATCCTATCTTCTGACGCATTTCCAAATATTCTAAAAAAATTTTGAGCTGCTTGTGTTAAAAGTTTTAGAAGTAGCCCGATCCATCATAGAATACGCGCATGAAGTCACCCACGAACAACTTGTTTTCCAATAGCTAGAACACTGCAGCCACGGAATGTTGACATACGCCAGAGAGCTGAGATAATTGATATCTCGCTTACGTCAGGTTTTTTTTTCTTGTGGTCACGCTCATAGAACCTGTCGCGCTCAGAGAATCTCACCGCTGATTGCGTCCGATCTTTGGTTGCCATCGGTCAGCAAGTTTCTATTTGGCGGCGTTCCCTACAAATCAGAATGCTTCGGGTTCGGTAGGAAATAAAGCCTATCGGAGTGATGCCTCAGGGGATCTGCAGGAGGAAAAGAACAAACGTGGTTCCCTAAACCATGCACACGGAACAAATGCTTCTCCGTTTGAAGCGTTCTTGTTGGCTGATTTCTTCCTTGAACAGGAACCACGGATAGCGTTTGTTTTATTTTGTATGCCTGTGTGTTTGTTTTCAGTCGTTCGCTCAATCAAACGAAACCGCGTCGAGGAAATATAATCAAAATGGAAATCTCCGGGTGAGGGAAATGGCTTTGCCAAACACCAATCGGGGCTCTTATTCACCTCGGTGGACAATGCTGTAGTGGTGAGTGTACGGCGATGCAGAAGAAAATAACAGAAAGAAATAAGCTGCTTTCGGGAGAAAACGATCAAAGGAAGGTTTGATACACAGCTTTATCTGTTGGGCCACACAGCAGTGTCGTCGCAGTGAATTCGTGACCACGCTTTATGATTTATGTGAACGCGCCTGTAGACAAACTGCCTTCTCTGAGGAAAGAATGAAAGAAGTCGAAATTTAAAGGATCGTGTTTTTCTTTGTTAGACACAATATTAATGAGAACAGACAAAGATGGCAAGGAAAGTATAGGAGATGTTATCAGTGGTAACTGTAATGTAAATGTGAATGAAAGAAAATAGGACATAAAGATAACTTGCCGTTGGCAGGGACCGAACCTACGACCTTCGAATAACGCATCCGATGCTCCGCCAAATGAGCTACAGCGGCGGTCATCCCCCCGTCCACTTTATTGGGTACATATGTACATATAAACGTGACACTGTTAGTCGGCACCGCTAGTAGCTATGGCGGCGAGTGTTAAACACACTTTTTGTGCCTGTTGGCGTCACGCAGCACGTGATCTTATTACGAGCTTGCAGCTGACCACTCATTGTCATGGCTACTATACATGCATACCAATGTTAGCGTACCGATGTGTGATGAAAGCGCGGAAAGATACCCCGGTGCATCTCGCGTTATGTTCTTTTAATGAGCTTGTGGCGGTTGGTTCATGGGCTCTTTAATGTACCCCTGATTAAACGTCGGATACACCAACTACTTCAGGAACAAGATCGGACTGTCTGGCTCCCCATTGTGTGTCTGATGTAACGTCCCAGAAGATCTCAATCATGTCCTCAGTGAATGCAGGCTATACGCGCCAGAAATACAGTCTCTGAAGGCGGCCTTAAATCTCCAACGGGACTCGAACTTGGAGTTGAGGCACATTCTGGGCCCATGGCAAACCAGCTCCAGTGCGTTACGCGCCACGAAAGCGATGCTGACTTTCTTGTGGGCCACGAGCCTAAATGAAACTTTGTAAATAGTGTAGTCTACGTGTGTGTGGCTGTATGTGTTATGTGTTTATCATTGTATATATCATAAACATCACCCAGCCCTGGCCTGGAGTAGCATGTCAGGCGAAAAGCCAGACAAACATCTCCAGCTATTCATTAAAATATTTCTCTCTCTCTCTGTTATGTTCTGCAATATCTAACAGGTGCTATTAATGGGAAAAAAATCATACGGTACAATTTTACAACAGATGCGAAACTATTATCAATGCTAGTATTAATCCTATTCAAGTACGTAAAAGCCATCTGAAGTGCTACACCGTTGGTTTTGGTATCTGCATTAGCGGGCCAGCGAAGTGCCGGCTGACATTGAGAAGCTAATAAAAGGCATTACTGCGAAACTGCAAAAATTAAAAGGGAGACAGTA
>JALIZH010015589.1:17500-42507 GCA_030522465.1 Rhipicephalus appendiculatus
AAAAGCGAAGCTTTTTCAGATTTCTGTATTGCCGATCATTCCCCTGCTGGCTGAAGCGCCATGCGTTACAGCTTCCATAGATGAGGGTGGCAATTTGGGCTTGTTGGTATTGTTGCATGATAATGGCTGGAGCGTAGGCTAAAGACAAAAACACAAGAGATAGGTGTGTGTGTCGAATGTGTCTCTCTTGTGTCCTTGTCTTTAGCCTGCGCTCCAGCCATTGTCATGCTTCCATAGACGCTAGCGCCAGAGTCCCCTGTAGTGAGTATTGTAAGAAACTACCTGCTAGCCCCTTCCCCACAGTTCCGAAGCACACATGAAGCGTCTCAATAACTCTATCGAGCCATCGCCTTGTCCCGTCCATTACTGGACGCAAGTGGCTTAGCAGGCCATCACGCATGCGTGCAAGCGTGCCTTGCCCCAAATACAGGGAAAAGGCTTCGAAGCTTGCAAAGCCTGACAGAGCACGCTCATGAGCTAAGTGCACGCCCCATCTGTTTGCGACGAATATCGCGAAATCCGCCGTTGCTAGAGAACGGTGAAGTGCAGCTGTCTTATATCTCCTGTGCGTCAACAGAAAAGTCTACTGAATATCCACTGTTGTTGTCGGCTAACCGCTTGGGCGAGGCTATCAGATGCCTCGTCTCCGTACGGTGTGACAGACAGTGAATCCTGGCTGCCATCACCAGTTCTGAGAGGAACACTGTCGTTACTCAATGCGTGGCTGCGTCTGGCACTCACCACGAGGGTGTGCTTAGTTGCCACCTAATCAGCAGAGCTTACAGGTCTTCAGTGGCCAACAGCTGTATCTTACACTTCTTTTTTTATTGACGTGATGTAAGGAGATGTTGACGCACAAACAGGGCGCCGGCTACTCCTTATCTCTTAGACGTGTCTAATGTAGAGCACGTAGGGTCTAAGTCTCTAAGCGTAGCAAGTCCACAGCACATATAATATACAATTTAGCCTAACAGTTAACAAGTCCATAGCATGTACAATATATAATTTGCCACATACGGTGATGTTGAAGAGCAACGGTTACAAATCGAAGAACAACTGTTACATATGGTCAAAAGTCGCAAGTTAAACAACAGAATAGTCTATGTAATAGTCAACAGTCACATAATTCTACTTGAATGCTCTAGTATCGGTCAAGAAAATTATTCAATGCTTTTACAGCACACTTTTGTAAACTTCTTGTTGGCCACGCGCCCAAAAGCTTCCTTAAACTTAATGGTCTGCGATTTAATGTCAGTAACGATGATTTTAGTCGGCGTCTTAGTGTTTCGTGTTATGGGCATTCTAAAAGGAGGTGGTATATGTCTTCATCTACGAATCCGCAATCACATTCAGGAGTGCCTACACCAAGCATTTTTTAATTCTGTGTAAAAAATGATTGGTGTAGGCAGTGCATAACCTTAATCGGTGAATAAGGGTTTCCACACTTCTGTCTAAAGTTAACGGAATTTCAAATTCAATTAGTGGATCTATATGATACAAATCGGAACTTTTGGAGTTTTGGTCAAACCACGTGGCTGTAGACATATTGAAAGATTTTGCCTTTAAAATTCGGCGCAACTCATTTTTAGATATTGGAATAGAAACCATATTATCTTTGTGATGCGCCTGTCGTGCTGCTTCATCAGCTGCTGTGTTGCCTGGTATGTGGCAATGTCGCGGTATCCATTGGAACATTATTTCATGTTGGTTTTGGTTTGCCTTTGTGAGCTCTTTAAGTGTCTCGTAAATCAGTCTATCATTTATTGTTTTCGTTTTTGTGCTACAGAGTAATGTTAGTGCCGCTTGTGAATCAGTGAAGATCACCCATTTTTGAGCGTCTCTTACAGAATTGATAAATTTTAAAGCGCATAGAATAGCGAATAGTTCAGCTGTTGTAGACGATGTCACGCGAGATAATTTAAATGAATTTTGTACATTGAGGTGGGGTACAATAAATCCTGAAGTTGAAGATGTTGGTATACTGGAGCCATCTGTATAGACATGCATGTAACTCGGATATCGCATATATATCTGGTAAAGCGCCAGTTGTTGGGCGGCTCGAATGAACATGCTATTTTTTCTCATTATGCCATCCACTTACACTTCGATCTTTGGTAGCGTGAGCGGCCATGGAGGATATTCGACGTCTGAATTGAAGAAATCATTTTTTGGCATAATTTCTTTATGAACACGGCTTCTATTCCTCTGTATTATCTCCAGAGACAATGGGTGGTTTTTATGTTGTGTCTGAAGGCGAAAAAAATGTATACATGTTTCTATGCTTCTCATAACTGTAAAGGGAGGTTGGCGAGCCTCTGCTATTACAAGGGAACTGGAAGTCGCTCGTGGAACTCCCAAACATATGCTTAATCCCCTGGCTAAAAGTCTCCGAAGTCTTTGTTCCGACGTGCGCGAAAGGCCGTGTAAGATTGGCGCAAATATGCAATTCTTTTTCTTATTAGAGCATTATGAACCGTGAGTAGAGACGATGTGGATCCGCCCCATGACGTGCCAGCAATTCTGCGAAGTACATTCAGTATTGCATTAAAATCACTTTCTAGTTTTTTAAATGCAAAGCATTTCTTAGCGAACTTCGGCGACTTTGAGCGTATCTATCTATCTATCTATCTATCTATCTATCTATCTATCTATCTATCTATCTATCTATCTATCTATCTATCTATCTATCTATCTATCTATCTATCTATCTATCTATCTATCTATCTAGCCGCCTACGACTTTGTGCTCTCCTGGCCGTATCGTTAATGGGATTTATACCAAATTTGGTATGGCATAACATGCCTGTACGAAGAACATAAATGGCTGGTCATATCATGAAAATCATGATTAACTTGTCATGAAAAGTAAGATTTACATGCCACGCTCATGGCGCGCTCGCGGCCGTTTCGTTAGCTTGACATACACCAAATTTGGGATTGAGTGACATGACTGTATGACGAACATAAATGACAAGTGGTAATATGAAAATTATGACTTCAAGAGCGACATGACTTGCCTTCCACGCTCATAGCGCGCTCGCGGCCGTTTCGTTAGCTTGATATACACCAAATTTGGTACTGAGTGACATGACTGTATGACGAACGTAAATGACAAGGTGTAATATGGAAATCATGACTTGTCATGTGCGACATGACTTGCATGGCGCGCTCATCGCGTGCTCGCGGCCGTTTCGTTAGCTTGAGATACACCAAATTTGGTATTGAGTGGCATGACTCTACGACGAACATAAATGACAAGTGGTAATATGGAAATCATGACATGTCATGAGCGACATGACTTGCATTCCACGCTCATGGCGCGCTTGCGGCCGTTTCGTTAGCTTGATATACACCAAATTTGGTATTGAGTGACGTGACTGTATGACGAACATAAATGACAAGTGGTAATATGGAAATCACGACTTGTCATGTGCGACATGACTTGCATGCCACGCTCATGGCGCGCTCGCGGCCGTTTCGTTAGCTTGAGATACACCAAATTTGGTATTGAGTGACATGGCTGCATGGCGAATATAAATGACAAGTGCTAATATGGAAATCACGACTTCGTGAGCGACATGACTTGCATTCCACGCTCATGGCGCACTCGCGGCCGTTTCGTTAGCTTGATATACACCAAATTTGGTATTGAGTGACATGACTGTATGACGAACATAAATGACAAGTGGTAATATGGAAATCATGACTTGTCATGTGCGACATGACTTGCATGCCACGCTCATGGCGCGCTCGCGGCCGTTTCGTTAGCTTGAGATACACCAAATTTGGTATTGAGTGACATGACTGCATGGCGAACATAAATGACAAGTGGTAATATGGAAATCATGACTTCGTGAGCGACATGACTTGCATTCCACGCTCATGGCGCACTCGCGGCCGTTTCGTTAGCTTGATATACACCAAAATTGGTATATCGTGACGTGACTGTATAGCGAACACAAATGACAGGTCGTAACATGTAAAACATGACATGCAAATTATGTAAAGCATGATTTGCTCCTTCCTGGCTGATTCGCATTGCATCGATATCCCACAGTGCGTGGGATCTGCCGGCTTTTTAATGTGTGGTGTCCAGGATATCTGCCGATCAAGTATTATTCCAAGAAATCGATGTTGTGTCACAATCTCTAAAGGTTGTCCTTCCAGTCTAAGATTGAAATTTGTTAACTTCTTATGGGTGAAAGGCAACACAGCTGTCTTCGCATGTGACAGTGCAATCTCTCTTTCTATCAAAAAGTTGTTGATGGTATTTATGCCCTCTTGTAATGTCGTCTGAATTAATTGAACATTAGTTCCAGATGTCCAAATGCACACATCATCTGCATACAGTGAGAAACGTAAGTGAGGTGGCAGTCTTTTTGCTAGATCAGCCATGACGCAGTTGAATAGAAAAGGGCTAAGCACACTTCCCTGTGGCCCTCCCTGCTTGACATCGTGTTCTGCGCTGTTTCCTTCACCCGTTTGAACAAATATTTTGCGACCTGATAAAAATTCAGAAATCCATCGCAAGGACCTGCCGCACATTCCGAGTTCCAACATACTTAGTAGAACATGTACGTGACTGACGGTATCAAATGCCCTCTTTATGTCCAGAAATACTGCAACTGTCACGTTACCACAGGTGCATTGGTGTTCCACATATGTTACTATATCTAGTATTGCATCCATTGTGCATCTCTGTTTCCGAAAACCGGTTAAGTAGTTGGACAACACATCCGTTTCGTTGCACCACCACTCAAGTTGAGCGCCAATCATCTTCTCCATTACCTTGCAAAAGGAGCTTGTCAAGCTGCTCATAACTCGAGCAACTTTCCAAGGTTGTGGTACTATTTCTTCTGTCCATAGATTATTATAAATGTCTAAAAGAGCTTTTGTGCCTCTTGGCACGAGGTTTCTTAGCATATTGTAAGTAATACCATCAGGCCCAACAGCAGACTTTTGACGACATGAAGCAATTGCACATTGCAGCTCGCTTAGTGTGAAAGCGGGGTCTAGTTGAGGATGTTGTGCCCAATAGCAAGCGTTATTTTCTTCTTTGCTAACGCAAACAGAATTATTAAATATTGCACAATCTGATGTAGAACCGGGCCTGCAGATTAGTTCACAAAATTCATCTGCCACAACTATCTCTCGTGTGTCCAGGGCTAAAGCGAGGGCACGAAATGGGAAACTCTGTGTTACAGGGCCGTCAAATGCTCGAATTACAAACCATATTCTCGGAACAGGTGTGTGAGGAGAAAGCGTGCCGCAGAAACCACGCCAGCGTCATTTTCCTAAATTTTCCATGCGTCTGCGCTGACATTGTAGATATTTTGAGCGCTTTTGTATGCTTCTATGGTACCGCTCCGTCGGTACGCTCTTGCAGACCGGCGTCTGATGGCTCTGAGGTGTTCGTATTCTCCGTCAACTGCAGCGTAGTCTTTCGGAATTGGAACCTTTTTGGTGCACATGCTCACATTAACCTGTAAAAATTCCGCAAATTCTTCAACACTTGTATGTGGACTAAGTTGACTGCTTAGGCGAAACCGAAAAGCTTTGCAGTTCGTCAGTCTGCTGTAGCGACTGATGTCATCACTCCGCATGCTAGGGTGTTTTACAAGGATTGGAAAATGATCACTTCCGCGTGTTTCCACATCCGTTGACCATCCGACACCATTCACTAGATCTTGTGAACATAATGTTATATCTATACAGCTTGAATAATTGTACCCGCGAAGGAATGTTGGTGATCCATCATTTAAAACAGTCAAATTGCACCTGTTACTGTTACGTTACCACGTGCATCACAGCGATCACTGCCCCAGATAATGTTATGTGCGTTGAAGTCTCCACATATAAGCACATAGGAACCAGAAATTTTGAAGACATCCACTAGCTCTTCCACGGGAATACGGCTTGAAGGTTGTAGATAGATATTAGTCACTGTTACGCACAAACTACCAAATGATACCTTACATGCGATGAATTCCGGAAAGTCGGAATCGCTTGACTGAACTTGATACGACGGTAGATCCTTTCTGACACACAGGTGCACTCTGCTGACCCCACCTCGACGAGATGACTTGTATATCACGTAGTTCGAGAGGCAGAAATCGTCATTCATTCCAGCTTCTTGAATGCAAATTATTGGAAAGTTATACTGCACAAGTAGTTTGCGAAAGTCAGCACACTTCCTTCGAAGACTGTTGGCATTCCACTGGAATAGGGAGACATTTTTGTAGCGGTTATTCATATACTACTTGTCGCAGGTTTGACCCGGATTGTTGGCACAATAGTGCTTCCAGGGGCAACAGGGCTTTCACTTCTGGTAGCTTATTTGCTTCCGGCAGAGCAGACAGGATTGCCCTACTTGCGGCGAAAAGCATTGGCAGAATTAGTTCCGTCACTGATGTAGTGGTGTGGTCGGCGTTGGCTGGAGAAGTACGCGTAGTTTTGCTCGTATAGCTTGTGCAAATATTAGAGCTCTCAGGTCCATTGCTTTCTGCCTGATACCGCGTGGGTGTTCGCAACATTGAAGCATAAGTGGGAGTACTTGACTTTTCTACCCTTGTTTGGTCTTTTGTCTGTACTCTTTGTGTCTCTCTTGATGCCTCTCTTTGATGTGGTGATTGTGGCGTCCGCTGAGGTGGGCGATCTCGTACTGGATGAACAATCTCAAGATTTGGAGAGGCTTCGTTGCGGCGCGGTTGTCTTCCGTGGACGCTGCACAAATGCGACGACATGAACTTATCTTGCACTTTTATGCTACTCTAACAGTAGGAAGCGCTTGTAAGCACCAATAATTGTAGCAGTATATTACCAACAGCCTAGAAGAGCACAATGATGGCGCTGGCATGTGCGATAATTCGATAATTCAATGAGCAATAACTTGACCAATACTGTCGGTTTAAAGTGTGCCGTCTGTCCTGTGTTGTCTACTCGTTTTATAAAGCCTTCTGCGCACGAAAATTGGTTTTAACAACCTATATTTTTTAGGCTGAGCATTGGCCTTGACTGGTGAAGAAAAATTATCATCATCATAAGCCAACACATGCTCTCTTGCTTTTTTCCTCGCCGTCATGTTCTTCATATTTTGCTTCACTCCTAGAATACGTGGGCTGATTGGTCCGGTGTGGGATGCAATAACTATGATGGGTGATAGAACCGGCACAGAGAGAGAAAGAAAGAGAAAGAGACAAACTTTTGGCAAAATAAAATTCTTGGCGATGCGGTATTCAAACCCGCGTACCCACGATTCGAAGTCGAGCGTCATAAACACTCGATCCAGGCACACCAGCAGAGCATCGCATAGCCGTGTATAGTAGAGTAGAGCAAGGAGGAGGGAAAGGGAAGTGAGGGTGAGGAGGAGGAAAAGGAAGAGGGGCGAGAGTAATGCAAAGTAAAGAAACACTGAGAATGAGAAAAATAAAGAAAAAAGGAAGAGAAAAGAAAGAAAGAGAGAATGAAATAGAGAGAGAAAAAGACACAGAAACAACGAGGTAGCCAGCGAGAAATAAAGCGGAAGAGAGAGAGAGAGAAAGAAAAAAGGACCGTAACAGCATGAAAAGAATGAATTATTATTATTATTATTACTATTATTATTATTATTATTATTATTATTATTATTATCTAAGAGGGAAATTATTGTAGGAAAAGCCAGCACTGTAGCCTATCATCGAGACCAAGAGTAATAACAAGAAAACCTGCGTTGTGTGTCCTGCCAAATAAAAAAAAGAAACGAAGAAAAGAAAACACTTGAAGTTTTATAGCTCTGTTTCATGTCTTGCTGAATATTACAGGTTTGGTTGCTTTGTTGACCTCGCTCTTCTAATCACTATCCGAAACTCAGTCACAAAAAAGATCACGAAACTGCCTTGGGCACCTCGTCTCTGAGCCTTATACACGATTTTGTGGGTCACCGGGCAGGCCGTGATTGTGCCGGATATAGTCGCCTAAAGGGCCCCACTTGATGAGTCTGTGTGGTACAGCTCAGCCATGCGATATAATTGGTCGTTTCGCCAAATTACTGCTAGTCTAAAACAAAAGGAGAATAAGACAGGCGAAGGACGCGGTGCGGCTGCTAACATAACTCCGACGGCCCCGCTCTTTCTTTGTTTTTTCTTGTGCCTTCATGCTATAAAGTGCGCCCACCGGAACGAAAACAAAACTCCCGTGAACTCAACAGAGGCCGCGTCCTCGCTTTCCAGGAAGTCCACCACAAAAACAGGGAAGCTCCTTAAAAAGAAACTGTGCGAGAGACTTTGTATAGATCCCATTATATAGGTTCTGAAGGACGTGATGTTCAGTTCAGTTGCGGCGAGCCCAGCGCGTCCGTCGGTATAACAAAAAACTTCTTTCTGGTAGAAAGCACGCTTGTGGGCATAGCCTATCTACGTTCGACTATCGCATGAGAAGGGTGACTACCTAGCTCCGCTGTGTAATAATGTCGCAGAACGAAGGACGTGCCCGGCATGCTTAAAACAGTGGCACCAATACCGGAGCGTTGCTGTGCGTATTTAATGTTGTCTGATCACACAAGTCTTCTCGCAACTTCGAGTGCAGTATATGTGTGGACATTGGTACCCTGTCCGGAGCGTAAGTTTTGTCGAGCCAAAACATATGTTGAGAAATGCTCCTTTTTATTTTCCTTATTTTGTTCACGTACTAACAACAGCGACTTCACGATGCAACGTTACTTTATTTCTCCGCACCAACCAAACTAACGTCCCTGGTTCTGTCGAATTCGAATGAATAAATCACGATCTTTAAGAGGTGGAGCAATATTTAATATATATATATATATATATATATATATATATATATATTATCGTCAAGAGCCATGCATATAAGGTTCTTTCTTTGTTCCGTGTTTCTCCTCGTCTAGTTGGTACAGTGTGTTCGCGATAAGAAAGCAGTTTTCACAGGAATTTTGGTTCAAAGCGTCACTAATTGTTTGCTTCTGGCCCCACTGAAGCGAAGGAGTGCTGCTGCACACTAAAGATTTTGTAACATTTCATCGAAACAATATTTCGTCAAGTGGGAGCAGCTCCGTTATTCCTGGACCGAAATGGTTCTTTCAGCTCATTTTTCGCCAGGAAAGTATTCTTCAGAAGCGTTTCACGAGCGTTTTTTAGATCTGAAGCATCTTATGGCGAAGCTTAATCCGGTGGTGGTGGTGGTGTGCCGGCGTGACCACCCTTACTGCGCATGCGCAAACCTTTCAAAAAATAAAAATAAAAAACCTCCTCTCCCCCCTCTCTCTCCTCTAGGCATCCCTCCCCGCGGCAACCACACCCTCACTGCGCATGCGCCTCCCCTCCTCTCCCCCCTCCTACGTTCCCCCCCTCTCTCCTCTAGGCATCCCTGCCCGCGGCGTCCATACTCCCACTGCGCATGCGCGTCCCCCCCTCTCTCTCCTCTAGGCATCCCTGCCCGCGGCGTCCACACTCCCCACTGCGCATGCGCGTCCCCCCCTCTCTCTCCTCTCCTACGCTCTGCCCTCTCTCGCCTCGCGACGCCGACGCAGGCAGCGTCTGCTAGCGAGTTTCTTGGTTGAAAAAACCGACTGCTCGCGCTGCACAACCGTTCACTGGCCACCCCGTATATATGGCAATGGATCTTGACCTCCAAGGTGGTGCCGGTGGGAGATTTCTCCTGTGCGTTGTTGAACAATAAAAATTCGCAGCGTGCGCGTTAACTAAAAGCCGACTGCGGGTCTCTGTGTCCAGTCGGAGTCTTCTGTCTCTCATTGCCCATTAGCAGCGATTGGCATGTTCCAGTAGGAAACACCGCTCCATCACTGCGTGCTTTGCGCCTCCCCAGTTTTCTGTCCTGCGCAACGCTGCGATGAGCCCCAGCGTCAACGGCACCGCCAATGTAAGCGTTAGTGCCCGCTGCTTCACATCTACACATGGTTCCCTTTAGCGGAAGATGGTGTAATTTTTTTTATATTGCTGAATTTATTATTACCTCAAGATCCCCTCCTGTGCGGTAGCATGTTGTTTCGTACTTCCTTCTACGCGCATGTATTCTGAGGATTTAGCGCAGAACACGCCGCGACAATCGTGAACTGCCTGCATTGAAACTTTATGCTCGCCATTATGCCAAGCTGATTTTAGGAATGCGCTTTTACTCTGTTGTTCTGGTACTGAAAAAAGCATCACAGGCCAAAAATGGCAGAGTTTAAGATCAGTATATGCGGCTTCCTTTTACGTATGTTGAATTAAAGTTATGTCGTTCTATTTATTTAGCTTGTGGATATATCTCAGCGGCTACACGAAGGTTATCTCGTCAATGTTCAATTCGCGTAGGAAAACTTGTTTGGTGCAGACGAGAACATGCTTGAGTAACTGGTTCGGAAAGCACGATTAGATTATTCGTAATAATATTTGCAGTGAATACGTTGATACGCCTTTTCGATGTTGTTTTTATGAACAAACATTTGCACAGTATTCTGACACGTACCATCGGCGCCAAACGAAACCCGAACATCGGCAAGCATTAGTAATGCTATAGTGGCGCGCCGTCCAGTTATCACCATGGACAGTCGGGCATATGCACAGTGCGGCCAAGCCGCATGCGCGCGCCCGTCAATGGTGATGACGGCAGGGCACGCACTTTACCATTATGAGTGCTTGCTGATGTTCGGGTTTCTTTTGACACAGATAGTACATTCGAAATTGATAACTAAACGAGGACCATTGTTGAAGCATCTACAATTACGCGCACGATAAACTTATGCGCAAGAACAATCTAAGTTTCGCTCTCGCAAAGCACAAGTAAAATCCTGGCTGCGAAATTTCAATTTTAACCTACACTGTAAACGCAAACTAGCCGAATTGGGCGTTTTAAGGGCTTAATACTACCTTCATTTGGGACCGTACTCCCTTAGGGAGTATTAAGATCGGTGTAATAAAGTTCTGCGTCCTCAATTTTACTTCCTTGAGAAATTATGGGGATAAAAGGTGGAAGAAAGGAGGTAAATTCACGATCTGACGCCATTTTGTCAAATGGAGTTCAAGGACAGAAAACTCCTATTTCACTTTCTCGGGCATATCTTCCCTTTATTTTATCCGAAGCTATGGTGCCTTCAGTGCTGGCGTGTATGTATGCAACTGCGCGGGCGAAAGAAGTGTTTCTCAATGTGCTTAATAAATTCATGAACGTGCTAATCAACGATTTCTTCGTCTCGTCGACTGATGCACATTGTTGTACGGAATACACACTACCGCTGGGCTCGGGTTCACGATGCATTTCGACCACAGAATGACTTCACTTCGCTTATGTTGTTTTACCATCAAATCGAAGTGAAACTAAAAGTAGGAGCGTGTACACCCTCGATGTGGCCTATCGGCACCGCATGCACAGTCAGTATACCCTTTTGGATGACGAATTGGGCACAGGCGGTGTGCCTCAACGCACGGAATAAGATCCGGTGTTGAAAGAACCCGGCGAAAAAAAGAAAAAACACAGCATATCCACGGAGTGAATGATGATGAGTGGGCGAAGCTGCGGAGGTTCATCGGTAAACCGTGAATCTTCCGTGAATTCTGCCCGGTACATCATCACCGACGTGAGATCGGGCGCGTTTATATACTAAATGGTCGATGTGAGTTATGGTGACTGAAGCAATCATGGTTACACCGTGAAATCTTCAGTGGTTTCGCCCAGCAGTGATCAAAGCGATAGTGTGTGTGAAATTTTATTCAAACTTCAACGACCGGTCGTCGTCCATGGTCCGCCAAGCAGCACGATCCGGCAAGCGCACTCGTACGGCGGTCCACGCAATCGGAGAGCAGCTGCACCGCCAACGCCATCTAGCGTACCTTCACCCAACGGCCATATTTTACGATGGATGGATGGATGCTATGAGCGTCCCCTTTATAACGGGGCGGTGACATGTCTGCCACCATGCATGTCTATAGGACAGCGCCGTCTCGGAAACGAGACGAGAACTGGAGATGACGGCACCATATCCACGGAGTGAATGATGATGAGTGGGCGAAGCTTCGGAGGTGCGTCGGTAAACCGGTAATCTTCCGCAAATTCTGCGCAGTACATCATCAACGACGTGAGATCGGGCGCATTTTTACTGAAGGGGCAATGGGAGTCATGGCGACTCGCAGCTCACTTTAATTTTACATGTACGTTGCGAATTTTTTTATTGTTTATTCACGCACAGGAGACATCTCACACAGGCACTACCTTGGAGGTCGAAATCCAGTGCCTACTGACTACTCAGAATGCATGGACAACCGAGGACCGCCGAGGTGATGCCGTAAGGAGCTTCGCCCGTAAATATATTCATCATATACAAGTACGGCCATCTAGCGGACATTCCAAGAACTAAACGAGAGGTGGCGTGGAGGTGGCTACCTACTACATACATCGAGGACGCACGACCCACGGCTTAAGGGGGCTTCGCCCCTAAAAGAGAAACAAAAGAAAAAACGCGACTCTCCTCAAGCGGCTGCTCTGAAAGGGACGAAGCGCCTTTGACCTTCGAACGGCGGCGATAAGAGCGGAACAACCACCGCACGCATGCGCGCGCGGAGGGGAAAAAAGAAAGCAAAAAGAAAGAAACGCGAGAAACGAGAGAAGTTCCGAAATGACAGTGGATGCTACCGCAGGCTGGCCCCAGCGGCGTGCGTGAGTGATAGCGAAGCGAAGCCGTCATGGGATAACGTCGGTTTTGCGAAGGACGCCTTTCAACTACCCTGCTATGCGTCGATCATGTGTGCACATTTCATGCCGCCAGCCTTTCTGTGTTCTCGTCGCGGGACGTGAAATGTGTGGTTTGACGACAGTGCAACATGCACTGCGTGTGCAATGGTGTGGCAATGGCCCGGTGACTCAAGCGAGCAGCAGCTGATGGGCGCGCCGCGTACGCGGCACATTCAGGGACACAGTTGGTACGTAATACTTATGTTTCCTCTCTTTGCGCGTCCTTGTCGCTTGGGCAGCAGTAGGTGCTGTTAATTCTGCACACTGCGTCGCGTCAAAAGTGCAATGAAAAGCGAAAAAAGACAGGCCATTAAGCTCACATAACAACGATGTGTGATACGTGTTGCGAATTGGCTGACCGCTTGACGTGGCCAGCCAATTCAAACGAGTGCGCCTTAAAACTGAATGTTTGTACGACATAATTTCCTTGCTTGCGATAAAGCATGAATGAAGCAGTGCTTCCAGGTAGTATACACTTAAACAACAACAACAAAAAAAAGACAGCTGTTATCACGCTGTCATGTGGTAAAGCGTGCATTAATGCCAGATTTGTTTTCTGTTTATTCTGTTCTCATGCGCATATTATGAGAAAGTAAGAATGCTTTTTGACGACAATTTTGCATTGGTTGGGCACTTTGCCCGTCTCCTACACAAAAAGTTAAATTGCATATCAAGGCGCATTGACATCATGAGCTTGTATACATTTAGCTAGAAAGAATAAGTCATGTTAATGACACATTATGATGGCCATATGATGTGTAAGACATGTGCTTAGTTACAGTGTGTTTGGTGAAGCACATGCATTTTATGGTATGGTCACTTTATTAGTCGCATATCAGCACTAGAACTTGCCACGGTTACCTGTGCATATTTATGGAATTTAGGAGATGTGTCACTTGTGCAAGGCTAATTTAATCACATTGATATAAGTCAGCTGAATCTGTCGAACCTCGTTGTTGAATCACCTTGTTCCTTCCCTCTGGTTATTTTGTTTTACTTTTTTATTGCCATAGTGTTTATGATCAGCACGCAGTATTCTGACTGTTGACACAATTTCTGACAAGGTAAACAGGCTGGTACTTTGTCCACGTCTTCTATTGTAGTCATTACAAGTGCACTGTTTAATTTTGCCATGAATCAATACCAAGTCGCCCAATCTTCAGTCCTAAACAGAACAGCTGTGGCCGATGAAGAAGCTAGTGTTCCATGTGTTGTTAATGATAATAACTGTTGGTGCGTAACGTCCCAAAACCACCATACGATTATGAGAGACGCCGTAGGGCTTCGGAAAGTTAGACCACCTGGGGCTCTTTAATACGCACCTAAAGCTAAGTACGTGGACCTCAAGCAGTTACGCCTCCATTGAAATGCGTTTAACTGCAAGGTTAATCATGCAAAAATTTGCACCCCTTTACACTACAATGCTAACTTCACTGACAGCTAAAACTACTCGAAAGATGGTACACAGGACAAAAGTACACTTCTGGTGCTGTTTCGCATTTCATTACAGTTGTGTACTTTTTGCCCTCTGTACTTTAGTAAAAATTCAATTTCTGGCAAAGCTGCAAGAGTTGCTCACCCACTTGTTTGTGTACAAGATACTATATTGTGGGAACACTCCTCTGTGCCTCACTCTACACTAACGAGGACCTGAAGTGTAATGCAAACCACAGAAAGATATACACACTTAGTGCGACAAAATTACAAATATAAAGAACCACGCACTAACAGAATGAGTATGAACGTGACTAAAAACTCCATACACGTGTTAAATTTAAGTTGCTAGTACTGCATTGTCCTGTTCCCTTCATTTATATTTCTATGTGTGTTGCTGTTTTGTTTTCACACTTTAACTATGAACTCAATTCCCGACTGCTTTACAGGCTCTATAGATTAGTGGTCAAATTCTATTCAACCACACGGCATAGCAAGCCCTAGAATCCAATATGCTAAGCGACCAGCCACTACTTGTAGGAAATTTTTAATTTTATGCATGTGATTGCCTAATTTCAAGTTGACTTTGCAGCCATGGTAGTGGTATTAACTTTCAATGTGGTAATTATGCGCAAGCCATGAAGTGAGGAATTAAAGATGAAGAACTTTTTAGGTTGCAGATGACAGTGGCTGGCATGGGAATATTGTACACACAGCTGTAGTAATTATGTATAATAGAAGTATTGGTATATTGCAGTTGTGTGATAATGACGACAAATTCCCAAGTATATTTCAAGAAAACTGCGTTCATTTTCAGATATTTGTGAGTATGTGCAGCCATATATGAATGCAATGTTGTCATTTTGCTGTCATGGCTGAACGCCTTTACGAATTGTGGTAAGTGGATCTACAATCAACACCACAGGTCTATTTTGGACTTTTCTGCAGAAAACAGAACTGTATGATGATATGTGACATGTCTTGATGGCATAGGGCAAACTAATTAAATTAAAATCTACAACATGCCTCCCTGCATGGTTGCATATTTCTTAAAAGTAATGCTAGCCTTATTGTACTAACTTAGTTGCCTTCATGTGCAGGCTGACACCAAGTTCCTTGTAGATCCCATTTCTCTGGATTGTGTTTACATACTAGCACTGTGAAGTGCACATGTCAGTATGCATTATGATGAGATTTGCCACACTACTTTCATGTTGCTTTACTGTTGTGAATTATATATAGTGCTTGGGCTGTACTGTATACGTTCTTAGTGTTTTGTATTGGGTGTAGGTTCTGTGCAAGAAGATGGAAATATACATATGCTTACACTGACATGAGAACTGCTACTGTTTTGATTCCAATAAAATATTGCGAACACTGTTTTTCTTATCATTCTTATCACATCTGTTTCGTTGAAGAAGACGGCAATACTACATTTTTTTATTATCGCTACATCATCTGTGCAAGAGGAGTGCCACATACACATGGACTTTCACAAGGGCGAAGTGCATGAGCATTAAATTTTTTATTTAACGGGAGACCTGTCACCGCTAATTTGTGGTGGTTTTACTTGACATTGCGGCATGCTTACGCATTCGCTTTAATGCATTTGTGTGATGTTTAACAATGAATGTTAATTAGTAAGATTGTAGGTAGTAAGATTGTAGGTAGTCTCCGAGTGTGAAAGCGACTAAATACTGAATTTGAGTTATAGAATCGTTGTGTGCCCCGCGAAAGTGCGAGTTGCGAATAAGTGCTAATTGTGGATGTAGATTATCGTTCAGCTACTCTAAAGGCGCTGCTGCACCTGCGTTTGGCTCGCGAGAGTACGCGCGCCATAAATGCACTTAGTGTAGGCGCGTTACAATGTCCTTGTAACTCGGGCATCTGCATAGGCGTGCACACGGGGAGGGGGGGGGGGGAGAGTCTGCCCCGTGCATTGACAGGGCGCAGCGACGAACCTTCGTCCCTCGCCCCCTTCCACCTGAAGAGGCACCCTGCGCACGCTTGTGGGCATCTGCGTGAGTAACTTTTATATGCTATGGGAGTCGTAGCGGTGAGCGCGCCGGTGGATGACGAGAACGATGGACACAGGCATAGGCGTGCGCAGGGTTCCCCTTCAGGGGGGCGGGCAGAGGGGGGGCGAAGGTTCATCGCAGCGCCCCCCCCTGCCTATTAAGTCAATGTATGGGGCAGAATTTGCGCCCCCCCCCTCTCTTAGGTGACTAGGGGGGGGGGGGCCGCCCCCTCTGCCCCCCCTCGTGCGCACGCCTGTGGACACAGGCACGCTCGCGCTTAGGGGCCGCTGACAGTCAGTCGCGGCAGAGTTTTGAATTGATAAAGATGTGTTGCTCAGTGTTTCGTCCTCGTGTATGAGGGCTTCCGTGCGGCGGGAGGCACAGACCCCATCAATGGAAACACAGGCGGTCTCGTACAGCTCAGAACACGCCGCTGCCATGGGACGCGTGCAGCTCGCGGCAGAAACAACGAAAATAGCTCCACATCATACGCCCATGGAATGCACATATGTTCGGCCATCTGAGGATACCTTTTGTCACGCTGGTATCCACGAATTGCGGGCGAGTGAAACAGTGTCGAAGTACTCAAGAGGGCACACGTTTACAATTTTTCTAGCGGCACGACACGACGAACCGAATAGTTCGAAGCTGAAGGTGTTTACCTTGGCCTTCGTGACGCCCCTGAGTTTATGTACTGGCCTAGCGAAAGCGCTAACACATGCCGATGCTACGAGAACAAATGTTTGAGGTGTCGCCCGACAGGTTAGTAGCCGCTTTGTAGATATATACCCCCGTGAAAAACTACGCAAGCTAGTCGTGGCGCTGTGGTGTAATGGATATGATGTTTGCTTTCTGTGCGTGTGGTCGCGAGTTCGATTCCTGTGTCGTGCCTGCTTGTATGCATATGTCATGTTTGTGCATGAATACAACAATGTCCATTTTCTAATATGTCCTAGCGATGAATAGTTGCAAGAAATGTCTCTAAAACGCTATTGTAGTGCCCTATATACCTTTTTTTTTTCTGGCCCTCTCTCGGGCCGCGTATAAAGGGGCGTTTTAAAATCTCTCAAAAGAAGCAGAAAAGCTTCCAATGAACTCCGTTCAAGCCCCCGAAATGAGTTAAATAAAAACTCCAAAGTTACCTGGCTAATTCTCTCTTTTGACTCCGTTTACTTTGTAAACAAACCTTGTTAAGCCTTCTGAACCGCAAATCGACTGTGTATCTCGAAAACGGAGCTGTTTTATCGCCAGTATACGCTTAGCGAAGCCTCATTAGTCAAATCTAAATCAAATACCAGCATTATCTGGGAATGAATGAGTTTAATAATGCAGGCCCACGGCTAGAAAGATTCGAAGTGGACGGCTGTCGCTTCAACAGGCACCGCCATCTTGCCCTGCGTACCCCCCTAAAACCTCCTTTGGTAGGGGGGTTTTGCGTAGTACCTTTAGGATGCAAGTTAAGAGCCGGGCCCAAAACTCCCAAAAAGGCTCAAACCCGTTTGCTGTGTACCTCTCTCTTTCTTTCTTGTGCATCTTCATATTTTCGTGTAACCAGCGTGCTAGAAATTGACAATGATCGCAAAGTAGGGCAGATTTCTGGCCTTCTTTTAGTGCTCCCGTTCGCCACTGGGTTGTCCGATAGATGCCAATATCAATCTATGCATAGACATTCAATGCTTTAGAAGAAGAAAATAAACACCATTAGCGTGTATTGTGATACGGCAGATCGCAGCAATCGCAGCTCGTTAGACATTGACATAGCAGAAACTAAAAGAAACTTGAAACAGCCTTGAAAGCCGCAATGTTGTCGAAGATGTCGAAATCGTCATTACGGAAAAACTTGTTCAGAGCGTCTTGCGTTCACGACAATGACCTGAAACAAAACATATGCAAGCTCAAAAATGGGACTGAAAAGAGGAATTTGTCCTCGTCCTGGCTGTCGTTTTCTGAGTTATGATCTTCACAACTTTTCTTTTTGTCCTTTTTTGTGGCTGCTAATGGAAGTCGCCCATTTCATTCTATCCTTGCAGAATTCCCGACCCGTTTCTTTCCAGAAGTGATTTAGTAAAAGGACAGGCTTCGGTGGCTCTTGGAACTCCATCAGGAATACAGCCCGATCGTCTTTTCCTCATCGTATTTTGGTTCTCGGCCGCGCTCACAAGAACACAACAGCGCTTTTCACCAGCTTTTATTTCCAGTCGCTGTTGTACTGAGACGGGATCGGTCTTCTCTCTTCATCTCCCTTTTTTTGCGTTCGCTTGTGTCCCTCTGCTATGTTTCCACTGCGTTTATACGTGTTTTTGTTTGTATATGCAACTTATTTTGCGTAAGGATGACGTTGTGTGATATTAGGGAGACTCGCTCCTTACCAGCGATGTTTTCTGAAGCTGACCCCATTGGCTGCAATAGTAGCACCAAAAAGATCTTAAAGATCTTATGAGTTACGTTGTGGGCACTGTAACCCAAAGTACGGATGGTCAATACATGCTGAGAGCAATGAAAAAGGTACAATCTAACTCTTATTTTACTCTTTTTTTTCATGTTTATGGGTTTTATTATGTGTTCTCGATGTTTGGTTGTGTGTTGAAACAGTGAAACTGACTCGCTATGTAACCGACACAACAGGCATTCTACGTCGTGGATTCTATTGGACTCACCCTTTATCTTGCCATAGTAGAGTGTCAGGGGCAGCGTCGTCGTATAAAACGTATGATGAAACAACACAGTCATGATGCTAGCTTCACCTTTGCCAATTGTAAGAAGACGGCACACCGTAGCGTGTTCACAGCAAGTTCAAAATATAACCAATCCGGACTTTGTGTAGAAATAAGGAACTTTATATAAATGACACTAAGATGGTGGCGATCGGAAAACGAGTTCCTCATAACTGTCTCAGGTAATAAAAAAGGGTGATCTCAAAATAAACTCTCCTCATTTCAATGTCCTGTCCAAAAATAATCTTACGTTCTCTACAAGACGGATATATGTAAAGATGTGCGCTACCTTTTGATCAAACAACAAAATTCACGCACTTGAAGTAATCTGTTGTGACGAGTATGCAATATTCTTGTATTAGTTTAGTGATACAAAAATGATTGTTCCTGCTAAATAAAATCTGCTTCCCATGCAGATTTATGGTGGTGGCTCATTAGAGTGTGTCCTGACTGAAATGAGTGCTAGAAAAGTTAGGCAAATACTTGCTGACTGCATATACCAAGCTCATGTTTAGTGTGCTATGTGCCTTGTACATAGTCGTCCATTAGAGGGGGCAAAATTTCACCGTAGCACCCCCCTCCCTCTATTCATCGGGTACAGAAGAAAACAAGCTAGCCATGGATGAAAAAATTAAATTGAAACAACGACGTGTTTCTTACAGCGGCCTGCCTTTGGTTCTGGGCGTTCGGGGTGCAGTGGTGTGAAGTAAACATTTCTTAGTGTGCAACATCATCAGACCTCGGCACCCTTTCTCGCCCAAAACCGGCGTGCCCGTCACATGTGCATTAACCAATGATTGGGACAGGTAAGGCAGAGGAAACGTGTACGTACGTTGCTGACTTGGTGTCCTATTTGGAAGGATGTCAGGGGAATGAGGTAGATCAGGATCACACGTAAACTGTATCGTCCAGCCAACCGGAAACCTTCCTACTGCCGCTAAAAACAGCATTTCCTATTAAAATAAAGCCTGTGATTTTTGCAGGAGAGGCATGCTATCTAATATACACTGGAAAAGAAAAAAACATATTAAGATCGCTAATATGAAATAATGGCTAGTCAAACGTACGCGTTCAGAGGTGTTGCTGGCCTTTCCAGCCTTCAGAAAGGACATACCGTGCAGTGAGGCAATGTGCAATACAAGCGTGTAGATATTAAGGGATGCACAAAAGGTGCTTCAGAGCCCTGTAAACGAGATCGATGATGAGGTCACAATGGGATCAGGAGGCAATTTAACACTACTCTTTGTCAAACAGCACAATATCCTGTGTAAATGATAGATTCAAGTGTAAGCAGAAAAAAGCTGGCAGATCCCACGCACTGTGGGAATCGACGTAATGCGACGCAGCCAGGAAGGAGCAAATCCTGTTTTCTATAATTTGCATGTCATGTTTTACATGTTAGGATGCGTCATTTTTGTTCGTCATACAGTCACGTCGCGCAATACTAATTTTGGTGTATATCAAGCTAGCGAACTGGACGCAAGCGCACCATGAGCGTGGCATGTAAATGGCGTTGTAGATGACACGCATGCCAAGATTTTCATGTTACCACCTGCCACTTATGTTCGTCATACAGTCACGTCACTCAATCCCAAATTTGGTGTATATCAAGCTAACGAAACGGCCACGAGCGCGCCATGAACGTGGAATGCAAGTCATGTCGCTCATGACATGTCATGATTTCCATATTACCACTTCTCATATATGTTCGTCATACAGTCATGTCACTCAATACCAAATTTGGTGTATCTGAAGCTAACGAAACGGCCGCGAGCACGCCATGAGCGTGGCATGCAAGTCATGTCGCTCATGACATGTCATGATTTCCATATTACCACTTGTCATTTATGTTCGTCATACGGTCACGTCACTCAATACCAAGTTTGGTGCATATCAAGCTAACGAAACGGCCGCGAGCGCGCCATGAGCGTGGCATGCAAGTCATGTCGCACATGACAAGACATGATTTTCATATTACCACCTGCCATTTATCTTTGTCATGCAGTCACGTTACTCAATCCCAAATTTGGTGTATATCAAGCTAACGAAACAGCCGCGAGCGCACCATGAGCATGGCATGCAAGTCATGTCGCACATGACAAGTCATTATTTGCATATTACCACCTGTCATTTATGTTCGTCATGCAGTCACGTCACTCAATCCCAAATTTGGTGTATATCAAGCTAACGAAACGGCCGCGAGCGCACCATGAACGTGGCATGTAAATCATACTTTTCATGACAAGTTAGTCGTGATTTTCATGATATGACCAGCCATTTACGTTCGTCATAGAGTCATGTCATGTCATACCAAATTAGGTATAAATCCCATTAACGATACGGCCGGGAGAGCACACAGTCGTAGGCGGCTAGATAGATAGATAGATAGATAGATACGCTCAAACTCGCCGAAGTTCGCTAAGAAATGCTTCGCATTTAAAAAAATAACAGGGAGACAGTCGAAGAGAAAGGCTGTGAAGTATACATTGCAGTTGGGTGACCTGATGAATACGGGCAAGCTAGCAGAAAACACGAAGTGCACGAAACATTTTTTTTTCGCGATTCCGATAAAACATGGGTTGCTTCCTGCATTTTCACCAATGCCTGCTGCGAGACATTGTTACATCTCGATAGCTGGGCGAGCTTCCATCTGGCGTTGTCCCAAGCGGCCAGATATTTATTTCCGGGTAAAGCGAAAGAAAGCGTCTCCATTGTACCGCGGTATCAAAATAAAAAATAATGAACGGTACTGGCTATCAGCATTTGATATTTACGCTGAGCGAGGCTGTTTTTAAAAGCCTTCTCAAAACAGACATGCAGCTTGAGGAAAAAAAGACGGTTACGCTACACGCGTTTGTTTTGTACGTAACACCATGTACACTCTATACCGCGAATAGTTAAGCACTCACGCGCGCACACGTGCGAAAAAGCAAACGATCTTATAAACATTAACATATGAACCAGAAGCGAATAGACACACTGCTTCAATATCTACCTTTGCTGTCTCGTTTTCGTTACGGCTAATGATAGTTAATTACTTCTAGGGTCTTGCACGCCAACACATCTATATGATTATTAGGCATGCCGTAGTCGGGAACATCGGATTAACTTTGACTGGAGACACGTTGTTTAACCTGTACCTCATTAAACACATCGGTGCCTTTACACTTCCTCCCGTCTAAATGCGGCTGTCGTGGCCGGGAATCGAACCCGTGCCCTAGAACTCAATTCTTGTTCTTATGGTTGAAATACGGAAAACAGGAGAGACAGGAAATGTAGGTATGATATCGCGTTTGATATATACCTAACTAGTACGCTACCCACCCACCCACCCACCCACACGCGCGCGCACGCACGCACGCACGCACACACACACACACACACACACACACACACACACACACACACACACACACGCACACACACACGCACACACACACGCACACACACACGTGTGCACACACACACACACACACACACACACACACACACACACACACACACACACACACACACACGCACGCACGCACGCACGCACGCACACACACGCACACACACACACACACACACACACACACAGAGACCATCCGTAAGTGTTGTGTGGTATCATCATCATCATCATCAGCCTGTCTACGCCCACTGCAGGGCAAAGGCCTCTCCCATGTTTCGCCAATCAACCCGGTCCTGTGCTTTCTGCTGGCACGTTATACCTGCAAACTTCTTGATCTCATCTACCCACCTAATTTTCTGTCTCCCCCTGGAGCGTTTGCCATCTCTCGGAATCCAGTCAGTTGAGTGGTATACGGCATCGCCTATAAAGTCTACATCCGCGCATCAAATTATGTTTGCCTTAGAAATTTTTGTAGTTTTTCGTTGAGGGAAGCCTGTTTCTAGTTAGTATAGCCAGTGTGTTGTAGACAGTGTAAACTTGAACGCCGTGTCCATAGTCATGAGACTTTGGCACAATTAGAGAAACCACTACCGTACTTGGACGGCATTGCGGGCACATGGTTGTAGTTGACATTTCTCGATTTAGCACTTACTAAAAAGTAGTAGATAAAGATTTTACTCGAGTGCATGGAACAACTGTAGAAGAATACGAAAACACCTCACCGTTTTGTGGGTATGTGATACCTAAACGCAGGGCTAGTATGCGCCTCGCCTCCCCCCTCGCTCTAACCGCACTCCGGGTCAGTGGAAACGGTGCGCTTTACGCGGCGCTGGCTTGGCGGTGCGTCAGAGTCCTGCACGTGTTGGCGCTGGCTTCAGGAAAAAGTGGGAACCAATTCTGGCACATCGAGTCTTAAAAAGAAACGGTGGGAACCAATGTCTGCTCAACTCAGACAGTCAGTGAGTAAATGATATATCCGGTTCTGTCATCTGTGCAGCAGATGCAGTAAAGCGGGCGACGTTTCTGTTGCGTTGTTTACTCGAGAATGGCGTAATGATCGAGGCACCGGTCTATAAGAACTTTGTGTGTAGAAGCTGAGTGAGCCAGTTGAGAACTCCCATCTATTTGAATTGCGCTCACTTCTTGGCCGAATGGAAGATGAAAACAAAACTCACAGTATGAAAGTATGCCGCTCATGTGACGTAGTGTGTATGTATTGCCTAAAATGTTTCATCTCGACAAGTGATAACTTTTGATGTAATCAAGCCTGTTTTGTTTGTCCCGCGCTTAAAGAATATAGATTCAGTTAACTCCAACTTGACCGAAAACGACACTGTTGCAGAGACTACGAACATTTGAATAACGCTCAATACCTTCCCGCAGACCATTTGTTACTAACGACAGTTACATCGGTAGGTGATGCCCTTTTTTGAAGGTTGTCTACGGTTTTCGGTCAACGAATTTAGTGCCAAAAGACTGCGTTTGCGAAGCGCACGACATTTAATATGCTAATTTATCAGCAAATTTATCTTCTAACTTATCCTTCTAATTTGTGCTTTAGTCTAAAGTTCGACGTGTGCTATGAGTCTATAACATGGCTATATATTCTGGAAAAGTTTAGCAAATCTAAAAAATGCTAGTGGCGTGACCAAAGAATGTGATGTACCTAAACGTCACTCTTATTAAGATAATTATTCACTTAAACATTGTTCCTTAATTTAATGGGAAAGTAAACTTGTTTGAACATAGTGGAGAAAGCCAATTAACATTGCTTACTTATATTTCCTTAATAAATTAGTTTTCATCTTTGGAAGTCAACGACCCAATGTATCTACATCCTCAAAATATTTGGTACTCATCTCCAGACGATGACATAGCAGTGGTTAAATTGTAGCTTCATCTTGGCTCTATGAAAGACCACATGCCATGTACCATCTGCTTTTCGCATTAGCTTCGTTCAGCATTCGTTTCTTGATGCACAATATTTGCCCCCCACTTTGTGATGAAAACCATTTGGTGGTCCTTCACGACAGCTCTTTCTTTAGTATACAAACGCGCCAGAACGTTAAGATATCAATTCTTAAGTGAAAACAATCACTGCTACTGCCGAGATGTTCCTATTAACCCAGTTTTACCCTGCGCTGTTGATGCACCGATTTGCTCGATGCAACTTGCACAGCATGCCACTAGCTCTGGCAGAGAATCAGCGTGTAAAACCAAAGTTCTCTTCGCAGAGTATTGGCGCTATACCGAGGGCAATATCGAATTCCTCACATACTTAGAAAAATGCTTAGCCACGAGCGACCAGGCGCGCTTGTCCAAAGAAACCTGGCTCTGTAATTTCCCCAGGGTATACAGCCCAGCAATGCCGGGACATTGCCACTGACTGCGCTGAGTATTTAGATGTACGAGGCGGCAATATATTACCAAAGAAAAAGTCACGTTATGACGCTTCAGCTTACCTCTGTCCTGTAATTGCCTTCATTTCTGGAAAGTCAGTATAGAGTGTGTCTCGTCCAGATAAACGAAGCTCGTTTTATCGCAATCATCGGGTAAGCTTAGAGTCGGTGTCGTCTGCGTATGGCAAACAATTTCTACAATTAAGAAAAATTGGGTTCAGCAAAGTTAATATTTCTGTGAAATCTGGTTAAAGCGTGCTTTAACTAAGAATGTAAATGACGTCATTAATGGTTTCTAGCGAGAAAAGGCTGACATGAATGTGATAGGG
>JALIZH010015591.1:0-16194 GCA_030522465.1 Rhipicephalus appendiculatus
TGAAAGTACAGCACATGAAATGGTATGCAGCGTCTACGGATATCAGTAAAAAAAATTACATCATCTCCCGCTAAAGGGAACCATGTGTAGATGTGAAGCAGCGGGCGCTAACGCTTACAGTGGCGGCGGCGTTGACGCTGGCGCTCATCGCAGCGTTGCGCAGGAGAGAAAAACTGGGGAGGCGCAAAGCAGGCAGTGATGGAGCAGTTTTTTCTACTAGAACATGCCAATCGCTGCTAATGGGGCAATGAGAGACAGAAGACTCCGACTGGACACAGAGACCCGCACTCCGCTTTTAGTTAACGCGCACGCTGCGAATTTTTATTGTTCAACAACGCACAGGAGAAATCTCCCACCGGCACCACCTTGGAGGTCAAGATCCATTGCTATATATACGCGATGGGCCAGCGAACGGTTGTGCAGCGCGAGCAGTCGGTTTTTTCACTACAAAACTCGCCTAGCAGACAGCCTGCGCGTCGGCGTCGCGAGGCATGAGAGAGGGGAGGAGCGTAGGAGAGGAGAGAGAGAGAGAGGGGGTGATGACGCATGCGCAGTGGGAGGTGTGAACGCCGTGGGCAGGGATGCGTAGAGGAGAGAGGGGGAGCGTAGGGAGAGGGAGAGAGAGGGGGGGACGCGCATGCGCAGGGGGAGTTAGACGCCGCGTGGGCAGGGATGGAGAGAGGGGGAGTGTAAGAGGGGGAGAGAGGAAGGGGAGGCGCATGCGCAGTGTGGGTGTGTGGTTGCCGCGATGAGGGATGCCTAGAGGAGAGAGAGGGGGAGAGAGGAGGTTTTTTATTTTTATTTTTTTAACTGTTTGCGCATGCGCAAAGTAAGGGTGGGCACGCGGCACACCACCACCACCACCGGATTAAGCTTCGCCATAAGATGCTTCACATCTAATAGCCCACCCACAAGTGCGCGCGACCACGCTCTTTTGATCAAAGTTCGCAGTTTCTACCCGAGCCACAAAGTAACTGCGTACTCCGATGGGCCAGGCGCGGTCACTCGCGCCCTGGCCCATCAGCGGACGGCTCATACCTTTGTACGTGTTGCTCTCTAACCAATCCGTTTGCGTAGAAGCGATAAACAGAACGAAGGTCTCTTATCTCGCTACAGTGGTCCTGTTTCCCTAAGCGAGCGTTTTCTTGAGTTACACCAGCTAAGATGCTAAAGTTAGCTGCTAGCCTCACTTCTTATAACATTCCATCTGGTTGCATACGCATTAACTTCTTAATCCTGGTGGTGAAGCTTTCCCTTCTTTATTAATGACAGCGTTTATCTCCTTACCGCTCTGAACTTGGCTTTTCTTTATGTCAATCTCTCGCCGTTAAAGAAGGGCCGTTGCATAGACGGTGCAATACTTAACAAACCAAAGGATGGAAACAAAGTTGTTTGAGTTTGCACATGGTGAAGTCGTTGTGTAAGACGTGCCTACGTGAGGGCGACTTGGTCTGAAAATTGTTAGAGGTATCGTTTGGTTTATATTATCGTGCAGTTACTGAGTCTGGCGCCAAAGACGACAGTGTCGTTCGCAAACGAAATAGGACGATATGAGGACCCGAGGTGTGTAACGCATTTTGGCAGCCACCTGGCGTCTGCCCCATCACATGACCTAAACATAGGTCGGCACTTTAAGGGAGTACTCACTCAAACTCACTCACCACACAATTTTTTCAGCCTTCGCACTCACTCACGTTCACACTCACGTCCACTCACACTCATGAGTACTCACTCACGTTCACACTCACCTCCACTCACACTCATGAGTACTCACTCACGTTCACACTCACGTCCACTCACACTCGTGAGTACTCACTCATACTCAACTCACCACGTTCAAATGAGTGTGAGTGAGTGTGAGTTGAGTGCACTCATGAGTGAGTGTGCCGGAGCTCCCATAGGTCGGCACTTTAAGGGAGTACTCACTCAAATCACTCACCACAATTTTTTCAGCCTTCGCACTCACTCACGTTCACTCTGACAACCACCACACTCATGAGTACTTACTCACGTTCACACTCACGACCACCACTCATGAGTTCTCACTCACGTTCACACTCACGTCCACTCACACGCATGAGTACTCACTCATACTCAACTCACCACGTTCAAATGAGTGTGAGTGAGTGTGAGTTGAGTGCACTCATGAGTGAGTGTGCCGAGCTATGCCTGTAAATAATTTGTACACACGTCCCAACTCGCTGTATCTGAACAGTCTCCGCGAACTAGTAAAGTTGTAGACGCACGGAATATCTACGAATACATCTACTGAGTGAGGCTAGGCCTCTGAGGCAGCGGTGTTATAAAAGTTCTCTCTCTCTCTCTATTCGTATTTAGTCAGATGTTATCCTAATTTTTTTTGGCTCTGTAAGTGGTTTATGCTCAGGGAAAATAATGTCGACGGAGACAAGCCAGCGCTGTATATTCCCTTCAGTGGTGGTGTGTACAATTGTACTCGTACACATCAACTTCGGAGGTGCGTCACGCACAACGTGTGTGTTCAAATGGCTTGAAATTCAGTCTGCACATTCGCGCAGGCTTCCTGAGTGGACAACTAGCGGTAATTTAACATCATTGTGCTGCGTATTGCTGCCGAGGATCACATTGCTGGATCACTATCATATTCGATGATTGTACAACGTGGCGCGTTCCAGGACGCACGTCAAGTGTTTTTTTTTCTTCGCTCGAAACGGATACAGCCAAAAGATAAACTGTGCATGCACTTTGGGCGTAATATTTCATTCTTTTTATGCAAGGATTGAAGATGACGGATTGCTGAATAATTATATATTTAATTAGACGCTAAAAATTAATTACTGAAACTCATACAAAATAACAGATTCCATCGTTTTCTTTCATGGAGTTTAATATTAACTGTCTTGGAATTATGCCATATAAATTTGACGCATTTCCAGACAGGGGTTCATAATTCGTGCCAGAAGAGAATATTAATCATTCTAAACTATTTCCTAGCAGAACGAAAATAATTTTCTTCTTTTAATTCTATACAGGTCGTGCAAGGGATGCGATAACCACTCTATGTATTGATGCAGAAAATAGTTCACGCACAACCATATTCGTGAAGACCGAAGTAAAAAAGAGAAATTGCCGATAAACGCAGTGATTTAAGTAACTCCTGCGCCGCAGGAAACCGTAGTACGTGGTGGGTGAACTGAAAATAGTCACAGTTTCGCCGCAAGGGCGAAGCAATGAATGCGATAGCGACAAATTGGAATGTCACACGAAGAACCGCAAGCAGATCGAAACTCAAGCCCTGCTCAAGCACAAAGGATGCAAGAAAAGAACACACACAGGACGAGCGCAACCTAACAAGGTTCACAGCTCGACAATTAACGCGCTGCTCGAACACAAATGACGCACGAAACATGCACAGGACGAGAACGAACATTAAATTTCCTGTTTTCCGGAATCTGGCGTACAATAGGAAAACTCAGAGGGCACGATGTTCTGAGTAGAAGAATGTATCCATCATCCGCATGCAGCATTTCTTGCTTGTGAAAAAAAAAACAGAAATAAAGCAGCAATCCTGTCTTTATATCTGCCACTTCCGGTTCGCTTTTGTAAGAAATTAGAAATAAGTACAATGAAACTGGTGTAACCTGCGGGGTGCCAATATTCTATAATAAATTGAGGCAGCCTTAGTAAGTGCAAGAAATGCTCAGGCTCTCATAAATCATGGTGACCATCGTTCAATGAAAAAAATGAAAATGTATCTTCGCCTAATTAACATTTATTGACTGATGTCATGAACTGTCGAGTGTCCTCAAGTGCAGTCTGCACTATTTTTTAACTTATCAACCTTCCTGCTACTAGCGCGCTTTTGCGATGCAATACTGTCGCCCTTGGAGACACCTACCATGATGGCATTTAATGTTCTAGAGGCTCTGATGCACTTTAACCTTTAATCACTCTCCATCGCTCTGAGAAGGCATACACGACACGAAGAATCTATCGGTGGATTTTGCGAACAGCGCTAAGGCAACTGCACAGAGCGAGTGCAATAAAAGAGAAAAAAAACTAACTTTCACCTATTATGCATTCGCCTAATAGGTGAAAGCTAACTGGTGTGCCTACTGAATGGCGCGTTTTATTTGGGCATGCAACGTTCACTAATGAACTGGCGCCAATGTCACTTGCACTAATTAACTCACTAAACACATTTTTCCCCTTTGATTATCTTCACATTTATGTCAAGTAATGCTTTCAGTCGCTTTAGTAGGGCTTTCGCTTCTCTATGCAGCAGTAAGCCGAGTCATGTGAATGCCGTCTTTTTCACATTCGCCATACGACCGGCGCCGCTCTGCGGTACATTTCCATGAAGAACGCTGCGCTAGTGGATTGCCTTCTTGATCTTCTTGCTCATCGTCTCCGTTGCACGCTTTAGCCAGGACTAGGTCAAGTGAACACCGTTTTTTAAATGTGAATGCATTTCATAGCCGGGCTATGTCAGGCATCCGGCGTTGTCCAGCGTTGTCCGCGGAGGAGGAGGATAGGTTGAGGAGGTAAGCGCCGGCAGGTATTAGATGTGAAGCATCTTATGGCGAAGCTTAATCCGGTGGTGGTGGTGTGCGGCGTGACCACCCTTACTGCGCATGCGCAAACCCTCTAAAAAATAAAAATAAAAAACCTCCTCTCTCCCTCTCTCTCCTCTAGGCATCCCTCCCCGCGGCAACCACACCCTCACTGCGCATGCGCCTCCCCTACTCTCTCCCCTGCTACGCTCCCCCCCTCTCTCCTCTAGGCATCCCTGCCCGCGGCGTCCACACTCCCATTGCGCATGCGCGTCCCACCTCTCTCTCCTCTCCTACGCTCCCCCCCTCTCTTCTCTAGGCATCTCTGCCCGCAGCATCCACACTCCCACTGCGCATGCGCGCCCCCTCTCTCTCCTCTCCTACGCCCCCCCTTTCTCGCCTCGCGACGCCGACACAGGCAGCGTCTGCTAGCGAGTTTCTTGGTTGAAAAAAAAAACCGGCAGATCCCACGCACTGTGGGAATCGATGTAATGCGAAGCATCCAGCAAGAAGAAAATCATGCTGTACATAATATGCATGTCATTATTTACAGGTCAGGACCTCTCATTTGTGTTCATCATACAGTCACGTCGCGCAATACAAATTTTGATGTATATCAAGCTAGCGAACTGGATGCAAGCGCACCATGAACGTGGCATGTAAATGGCATTTTAGATGACATATATGCCAAGATTTTCATGTTACCATCTGCCCCTTAAGTTCGATTAATTTTTTACCTCGAATCGCAGCGCGACGCGAGACCAATCGGACTCCATTTCGCATGCGTTCGTCTCCTCGCGCTTTTCGCATCGTGCAGATGCCATCCGCGTTCCAGAGTTTAAATTAATGTACACTTTGTCATTTCCAAAGTGTGTTCCTCGAACGCCTGTGCCCACTGAGACGGGGTCGGTCAGAATGAAACGTGATACGCGCGTGTCCGTCCTTGCATGATTAGAGACGCCGGGCCGAGGGATGCTACGCAAGCAAAGCGCGAGCGCTGTAGAGTCCAACGCTACCGGCGTCCATTTGCGCGCCCCGGCGCCAACCTGGCACCCTGCCAAGGCACGGCTGGAGGGACGGACGCACGACCGGACGGACGGACGTAAGCATGAGACATTAAAGGCTTTCGCCTTAAATATTTGGTGTATATGAAGCTAGCGAAACGGTCACGAAAGTGTCATGAGCGTGGCATGCAAGTCATGTTGCACATGACATATCATGAATTTTATACTACCACTTGTTATTTATGCTCGTCATACAATCACGTCGCTGAATACCAAATTTGGTGTATATCAAGCTAGCGAAACGGCCACGGGAGTACCATGAGCGTGGCATGCAAGTCATGTTGCACATGACATGCGGGTCATGATTTTCATATTACCACCTGCCATTTATGCTGGTCATGCAGAAATGTCTCATCGTACCAATTTTTGGATATATCAAGTTAAGAAAACTGCCTCAGACTATGGCCATGGCGCGTAAATCATATTTTTCTTGACAAGTTAGTAATGATTTTTATGATATGACCAGTCCCTCATGTTTGTCATACAGTCATGTTTTTCCATACCAATTTTGGTATAAATCCCATTAACGATACGGCCCGGAGAGCACAAAGTCGTAGGCGGCTAGATAGATAGATAGATACGCTCAAAGTCGACGAAGTTCGCTAAGAAATGCTTCGCATTTAAAATCGACTACTTGCTCTGAACAACCGTTCACTGGCCACCCCGTATATATGGCAATGGATCTTGACCTCCAAGGTGGTGCCGGTGGGAGATTTCTCCTGTGCGTTGTTGAACAATAAAAATTCGCAGCGTGCGCGTTAACCAAAAGCGGACTGCGAGTCTCTGTGTCCAGTCGGAGTCTTCTGTCTCTCATTGCACATTAGCAGTGATTGGCATGTTCCAATAGGAAACACCGCTCCATCGCTGCGTGCTTTACGCACCCCCAGTTTTCTCTCCTGCGCAACGCTGCGATGAGTGCCAGCGTCAACGCCGCCGCCTGTGTAAGCATTAGCGCCCGCTGCTTCACATCTACACATGGTTCCCTTTAGCGGAAGATGGTGTAATTTTTTATCTCTCCGCTCTCACTCCCTCTCCCATAGCAACAGCTGTGGGCGCGCGCGCTTATCCTCGCCCCTAGCAACCGGAGCAGGTGGTGCGGGCGGAGTAGCGGAGAGTGAGTGGAGAGGAGGAGCGCGCTCTGGTGTGTGAGGGCGCTCGCATCGCGGAAGCTCGGCGGAGCTCCCGCGTGTGTGGAGAGTGTAGCAGAGGGTAGGTGCAGTGCTTCGCCGCTCCTTCTCTCGCCGTTCGCTCTCTCTCCTCCCTGCGCCCCACACTCCCGTCCGCTCGCTCGCACGTATATATAAATGGAGTGAAGCGCGCGCGAAATGCATTCGCATTTTCTCACGATTCCCTTCGGGAAGGTGGGGGGCATTTTTTTTCTTATGCTCTCCATGCGGCCGGCCCCACTCCGCGGCACTTTTACATGAAACCCGATGCGCCAAGCGATCATCTTCTTTATCTTCTTGCTTATCGTGTTGGTTTCACGCTCCAGCCAAAAAAAATGAAGGATACTTTGTACATTCCAAAGTATGTTCGCCGAAAGTTTGTGGCCATTCGACTGATTATGCCATGTCTTTTTTCTTTTACACTCTCAGTGGGATGGCTCACAAACAGAATGTGTGCGTGTTTTCTTTTTTTAATTTTTTACCGCGAATCGCAGCGAGACGCTGAATAATCTGCCTCCGTTCGCATGCGTTGGTATTTTCTCGCGCTTTGCGCATTGTGCAGACGCCATCCGTGTACCAGCGCTTAAATTGACAGACACTTTGTAAATTCCAAACGCCTGTGTCCATTGAGACGGGGTCGGTCAGAATGGAACGGGATGCGCGCGTCTCCCTCTTTGCTTGATTGGAAACGCTGGGCACAGCGACGCTGCGCAAGCAAAGCGCGAGCGCTGTAGAGTCCGGCGTCCGTTTGCGAGTCCCGGCGGCCACCTGGCACCGTGCCAGGATTCGGACGGAGGGAAGGACGGACGGACGGATGGACACGGGTGGACGGACGGACGTGAGCATGATACATTTAAGGCTTTCGCCTTAAAAAAATTGAAGGACACTTTGTACATTCCAAAGTGTGTTCGGCGAAAGCGTGTGGCCATTCCACTGATTATGCCATGTCTTTTTTCTTTTACACTCTCAGTGGGATAAGACACAAACCGAAAGGGTGCGTGTTTTCTTCTTTAATTTTGTACCGCGAATCGCAGCGAGACGCGAGACTCATCTTCCTCCGTTCGCATGCGTTAGTATTTTCTCGCGCTTTGCGCATTGTGCAAACGCCATCCGGGTTCCAGCTCTTAAATTGACGGACGCTTTATAAATTGGAAAGTGTATTCCGTGAACGCCTGGGTCCATTGAGACGGCGTCGGTCAGAATGATTGCAAACTCTGGGCACAGCGACGCCACGCAAGCAAAGCGTGAGCGCTATAGAGTCCGACGCTACCGGCGTCCGTCTGCGCATCCCGGCGGTCATCTGGCTCCGCGCCAGAGCTCGGATGGACGGACGGACGGACAGACGAATGGATGGAAGGACAGACCAACAGACAGACAGACAGACGGACGGACGGACAGACGGACGAACGGAGGTCGGACGGACACCGGACGGACGTGAGCATGAGACATTAAAGGCTTTCGCCTTAAAGATTACACCATCTCCCGCTAAAGGGAACCATGTGCAGATGCGAAGCAGCGGGTGCTAACGCTTACACTGGCGGCGGCGTTGACACTGGCGCTCATCGCACCGTTGCACAGGAGAGAAACCTGGGGGGCGCAAAGCACGCAGTGATGGACCGGTGTTTCCTATTGGAACATCCCAATCGCTGCTAATGGGCAATGAGAGACAGACGACTCGGACTGGACACAGAGACCCGCAGCCCGCTTTTAGTTAACGCGCACGCTGCGAATTTTTTATCGTTCGACAACGCACAGGAGAAATCTCCCACCGGCACCACCTTGCAGGTCAGGATCCATTGCCATATATACGGGATGGCCAGTGAACGGTTGTGCAGCGCGAGCAGTCGGTTTTTTCAACAAAAACTCGCTAGCGGACGCTGCCTGCGTCGGCGTCGCGAGGCGAGAGAGGGGGAAGCGGAGGAGAGGAGAGAGAGGGGGTGACACGCATGCGCAGGGGGGAGTGTGAACGCCGTGGGCAGGGATGCGTAGAGGAGAGAGGGGGGGGAGCGTAGGAGAGGAGAGAGAGGGGGGGGACGCGCATGCGCAGTGGGAGTGTGGATGCCGCGGGGAGGGATGCCTAGAGGAGAGAGGAGGAACGTAGGAGGGGAGAGAGGGAGGGGACGCACATGCGTAGTGAGGGTGTGGCCTCCGCGAGGGGAGGGATGCCTAGAGGAGAGAGAGGTGGAGAGGAGGTTTTTTATTTTTATTTTTTAATTGGTTGGCACATGCGCAGTGGGGGTGTGGACGGGACGGACGGACGGACGGACGGACGGACGGACACCGGACGGACGGACCACCGGACGGACGTGAGCATGAGACATTAAAGGCTTTCGCCTTAATAAGTAGGAGTCACGCGAACGCCACGAGCTACAGCTCACACACCCGAGTAAACTGGGCGCGCAGGTGGTCAAAGAAGCGCACTAGCGTTCCTGCTGTGATGCTACAGATCGAAGTGAAAAATATCAGCAACGGAAAACGCGGTAACATGAATAAAGGGCACAACCCAAAAGTCAGGAAACTTAGAAAACTGTCGCGGAATTACTAAAACTCCTTGGTTTCCGCAGAAAAAATATTTTGACATAAACGATGATGTGAGGAAGGTCAACAGTGGGGGGTCTTTTGAAACAATAACAATAGCAAAACTTAGAAAACACTGGTCTTTCACCACGCTTCGCTTTTTGAAATCGTAGAGTTCCTTCGGCACCGGTCTTGCCCCTTTTGTGTTGGTCTGCAACAGACGCGTAAAATTTATCTTTCGGCCTGCCTGGTTTTGGTAGGCTGATGTGTCGACTGGTGTCGGCAGAAACACCATGTAAATACACAAAATGTACATATTCATGTTTTATTGTGCTTTTTGTTTACCATGTAATGTACATATGTGTACCTATGTTTTTGTAACAAATTTTTGCGTGTCTGTGCATGTTCTGTTGTGTTGAAATGTTATTGATGTCCATTGTCCGTGTTAATAAATTTCTTTAAACACACAGGACGAGGCAGCTTACTGCCGCCCCATGGTAGGAATACGTATAGTATGGTTAGTACCCTAAATTGTCAATAATTTGTTCTAAACGCGCAGCCACGTTCACCGGGAGAGCCTACTGCAGTCGAACCCTGTTATACCAATACTCAAATGCTACAAAAATTTCATTGTTATAACCGATCATTGCTTTAAACGGGTTGCATGGAAAAAGAAAAATAGGGGACGGGAGCCTGTTGCGAGAAAACTGCATTATCTGGGTGGGATATGCCACCAAACATCAGTGAAAAGGATGACAAAGCTACCAATTTTTCGGACATGCTTGAAAATTCCGACACTTTCAGAGGACCGCCACAAGATCTGTTGAGCTAATGTATGACAGTTTCCGAGTGATGAAACTCTACCAAATTGTAAATTTTTCACTGAATACGCTTGTCCGAAAGTGCATTAACAGAAGCATACGCCACTCCATTAACAGGGGCATGTTATCCGTGTCCGCAGCTCTATGAATGCGGTGCCCCCCAAGCGTCTTTTCGAGCACGGAGCCTCCGCGTACAATATGGCGTGACCACAACCGAAGATGAGTGCGTTTTCTCGAACACAAAACTACAAGACGTGCAACGCACACTAAGAGACAGGGGGGACTCAGAGAGGAGGCGCCGACGGCTATCCGCGGCGCCAGGGAGGCCAGGGAACTCAAAGCATACGAACGGCGCCGAACGCCAGCCACGTGATACGACATATACGGCGGCGTCTTCATCACGGAAGCCAATAGAAACGCGCGTCACGAGAGTCGAGTTACTCTTGCAGAAATGTAAACTCTCTTTTCCTGCTTCTGTCTTCCAAAGGGGGTCAAATGGATACCCGAATAAAGTCAGCGCGCCCATGACACCCTCTTTTGACTTTTTTTTCTTAGATTGCAAGGAAGTACTTACCACGCCATTATTCGTTCTTCGCAGAAGTGTGGTAGCCTACATGCTACACACCTGTATATATTAGTTTCACTTTGTTTATTCTGTGGCTGATGAAACTGAACAATTTGGCTGAGCATTTTGTAATGGGTTGGAAGTATTCAACGGCCTACTCATTACGCAGTTCGCATTGTGTCACACCTGGTTGTAACTTTGCTCTTCTAAAACGCTCTGCTACACATCTTAACGTGATTCCTTCGCGGGCACGAAGTTTGCATAGGGTGGGTTTGGAAAGGATGTGCAAGCACCGGCGCGGCTTGGTGATAGGATATTGTGCTGCCACGCAGAGCGCCCGGGTTCAAATCCCCTTCTCTCCTGAATGTTATTTATTTCCTTTGTGGCTATTTCGTGCGATGGCGGATTGCGGTTGCGGAAAGTGGTGGCGGCGGCGGATAACTATGGCGAAAAAACAGCTGTTGCGATCTCGTAACAGCTTTCGTTGTAAAACTGGTAGTCTCTCAAGCGCGGCATTGCCTCCAGTAAACTGGTCATCTGTACCAGCGCACTCCAAGGATGAAGTAAAAGAAAGACACATTTACTTCGCAGGAGGTTCAATTCATGGAAACCTTAATGTAACTTGGTCCATTTTTAGCCACTTGTCGACACAAGCAGCAAAAACAAGTTGCGTACCCAAATGTGTGTACGAACCACCTCACAGCGTAATATACTGTACTTGATGTTTCATCTGTTCTGCTGTTTAGCTTTAATTAACTGCTGGACCGTTGTCGTTGCGAGGGTCGGTGAGACCCATTCAAGTTTTCTGAAGAGCCATTTTCTCCTGAAAACAGCTCAAGTTTTGCTGAAGGAATCGGGCGATCTTCAATTATAGCGCTGCTTTATGATTATCATCGGAAATTTTGGGACAGTATATGTCTAGTCCTTTGTTATTTACTAGCTAAAATAGCTTGTTGAAATTGCTACTAGCATTGTACGATAAAAAAGACATGTTAACAATGAAAGGGTACCGGGACAAGCGAAGAGAAACACAGTACTTAAAAACAGTACTTATACACAGTACCAAAACACAATTCGTAAACACAGTACTTACCCACCATGCCCTTCCTCGAGAACATATCTTTTTTCGCACAACCCTTTTCTTTCAAATATGCGTAACACACTAGGTCTACTAGAGTTTATTACTACTACCATGTCGCCAATTGTTCTAAATGCAATAACTTTTCCAGAAATTGGAACAACCAGGGCGTAATGAAAAGTGTTCGTTGCACTGTGGGTATTTTAGCGAAGAAATATGAGTTCTTCGCTTAAAGAATTCTCTGCAAATCTCCGGAACGGGGGACAAAGCTGTCTTTCTGGAGCTTGCATTTGATTCATTCGCTGGAATTTAGCAGACAGCTCTTCTTAGGCCAATCTTTTTTGTTATTGCTGGATAAAAGGAAAAGCCTAAACCGAACTTCCTCTGGGACTTTCTTCCTTTTATCTTTGACTTCACTCATTGTCAAAGCCCAAGTCGATACGCGAAGGCACAGAGCAAGAGACGACACTGGAGACGTCCGTGCTCACGTTGCACCTGCGCTGACTTTGACAAAGCACGCGAATCAAAGACGAAGCCGAAGACAAGACGCTCACATAAGGACATCAAGGACATCGAAACGCAAAAAAAAAAAGAAAAATTAGAACAAATACCACGCATCATAGTAGAAAAAAAATAATAGGTGTACTAGACTCGGATTGCTGAAATTTCTCGTTCGTTTTGTTTATGTGCATTTCTTATGTTTAATCCCGCGTCCGATGAAGCCATTCTTGTCTTCATTAGACGCGGGATCAGAAGAAGGTTAGGTGGCGTGTGTGAACAAAGGGAAGGGAGCATGTGAAAGACGTGACAATGTTATACCGCAGAAAGGTAAAGTTGATGAAATTATCCCTTCATGCACAGCGTAACAGTGGTGTCGTGCCGTCCGTGCTTTCTGTGCTCTCATTATAAGTACGTCTTTATCCTCTTAAGGCGCAGGGGTCAGCGTGGTGTGCGCCTCAAGAGAAAGAGAGAGATACGAGAGAGAAAGGTAGGAAAGTTATCCGGATATACACATATTTTGCTACCCTGCAATACGGGGAAGGGGATAAAGATGGAAAGGAAAGCGGAGAGAAGAAGCAGGCGTGCTCTCTTTCTCTCTCTCTCTCACGCACACACTAATAAAAGAGAAGTTGGGGAACGGGAGCATTATAGTTATGTTTAGTTGTAGCGCCGCGTAACAAATATAGGAAACTTACACCTCAGGAAAGAGGTGCACGAGCAACTCAGCTTTATGTGAAGTCTGATGCAAATAAAAATCATTGAAATTCTCCTGGTTGTAAAGACACAACTGCCACATAATGCATAACGTATAACACGACCGCGCACCGCACTATCCGCTCAGTCTTATGCGGTCATTGTTGTGTTGTGGTGTTTTCAAAGCTTTATTTTTGCGATCGACGTGAAATAAAACTTAGGGTATCGTGCGCCTTTTTTCCGTCGTCTAACTTTCCTGACTTTGTAACTCGGCGGTTGAAATAAACCTTCAGCTATGAATAATCAACTACCCTGCATGAACGCGCTTGTTCAGAATCATAATCTGTCCAATAGGCAAGCACTCCGTAAAAAAATGTCTAAACATTTGTGAATTTTCATCGAGACGACAATTCGGATCGACATTCTAAGGTTGTCTCTGCACTTTCGCGGAAGATATTTACATGATGATATGATGTATTGCTCTCGTATATCTTAGTATACGTTCGCGAAGTGACGCTGTATATAAGGTTGGGACGATCATCATGGAGGGCTGGCCGATGATGGAAGGTAATGATTATTCGGCTTCGACACTTCTGGAAGCACCGTGTGTTGTACGTCCCCTGTCAAAGCTTTGTACCGATTTTTTTTGCAGCACGTGGCAAATGACACGTGGGGAATAGGGAAAATGAATTCACGAGAGGCCGGTCTTTAATTCTACCCAAACATCCGTTTAGGAGTGCAATTTCGTAAAAGTTTCCCCAACACCGAAGATATATTGTTAACATTTTTCCGAAGGGTATGAACGGCCTCCGAATATTTTTTTTATTCCACGGAGTTCTTGGACTCTCCCAGTCTCTCCATAAATAGGGATTAGCTCTCAAAGCTAATATCATATATCTCCAGTCCAGTGGCAAAAATTCTTTGTAAACACCAGGTTTTACAAGCAGTTGCTTCTCTATATTCATATGTCCCGTCCATGCGTCTGTTTTTGCCATCGTCATTTTTACGAGAAATGAAAATAACGATTTTCACCAATATCAAAAAGCTTCCTTGTGGATTTTTATATCAATGCATTTAAGTACCGCAATGCTACATGGGAAATCCACCGGTGACATTGTTTCATTATCTGTTTAGCAGGAATTTTGATGATGTGAATAGTTTGATATGAGGTGTTTACAGAAAATATTTTAATTTCATTGCAGGCTAAAGATTGAAGATGTGATTGCTTTTGATATCAAATCCATATGAATGATTCCTGTGAAACAAGTAACATTTACAGCTGCGCTTTTTTTATCATAAATTCTAGTTCTTACCTGTTGCTTCAAAATTTGCTTTCAATAAATGTGTATTATGGAATCGTTTGTCTGAATTTATTTATGCATAATAGAATACTTCCACAAAAAGGCGAATAATAAAATTTTATTATTGCTAAATTGAACAATTTACTTTACGCAGTGGGTATTGTCCGCATCTCTCGGCAATCCATCGTAGTGAGTAATTTGCACTGTATGAACACTTTACGAAAATTTTTTTAGCGATAAAATAAGGCACCTTGCACACTTTTTCGCTAACGTTTAACGAAAAAGCGTGCAAGGTCCCTTATGGTATCCCCACAGAAATTTTCGTAGAGTGCTCAGTAGCATACAGTGCAAATTTACTCACGACGCTGGATTACCTGGAGATGGGGACAATACCCACTGTGTAAAGCAGATTTTTATTAGGCTGATTAGGACGGTTTCTAATCGATGGGCAGGATTATCAGAGGATAACTTGGTCAGGTTACATACCTTTCTGCTGTGCCACTTTACATATTTGGCGCCAATGTACGTTTGGAAGAGAGGGAAAGAGACAAGCTTAATGCGATGATTAGGAGGGGCGCAAAGAGTGCCCTGGGGCTCCCCAATTATACCCACACGAAAATCTTAACTTACCTGACACCCTTATTGTAAATACTTTTATCAGGTTCACTTTCACATTTCCTATTAGTTTCTATACTTTACCATTCTTTTCTTCCCTCTATTCTGAAATCTTTTTTATCCCATGCTCCATCCCTATACAGAGTAGCATGCCAATGGTATATAGACGCCGGCAAAAATCTCTCTTTTTCTAATAAAGAGTCTCGCTCTCTCTCCCACACGGATCGTCTCCTGCAGTTGGGAATTCATAGTGCATTAGAGGAAATTACGAAAACCCAAGAATGAGCACAGATTAATTGGGCTCGCTGGCTCCAAAGCTGAGAGGAGGATTCTCACGGATGTGTGTACTCCCTCAGCTCAGGATGAAACTCTCTACCAAGGGATGACAAACGATCACAAGGACTATATTATCGTACCGCCTGGGTCGCGGAACATGCATCCCCAGCGAAATGTAGGAGAGAGGAGAGCGCGAGCTCAGGCCCTTCTCCGCCTGGTTGTGGTTCTCCACGGGGTGCCTGTTTTGTAGACGCGGCAGAATATGACAACAATAGGGGCAAGTTTACGGTATTGGCAATCAACCACAAAGGGGTTACTATTAATGCGGCGTCGGTATACGCCCGAACTGCTAATGCCGCCGAGCAGGCTGCCATTGCCTTGGCTCTCTTAGATAACAATCATGCAAATATATTTTGTGATTCTAGGTCAGCCATTCAGGTTTTCAATGTTGGCGCTGTGTGCAGAGAGGCCGATGACGTACACGGTGACAAGTCACTTACAACTCATACCCTTACATGGTTCCTTGCTCATTTGGGATGACACGTTCCAATAAGAAAGAAAATGAACCCTTAGATTCACACTTCATTCCTACATACCAATAAAAGTTATTCCTCAGTCCCCCCACTACGGCGTGTCCCTATCGTAGTGCGGTTGTGTCGCGTGAAATGGGAGAACTAAATTTTTGAAATGAGCAGCAGTACTTTTAAGCAGCAGTACTTGTGATTAGCTACCCTTCACTAGCGGAATGAGAATGATATAACAAATAGAACAGAATAATGACTGCAAGTTCACCTACGCGTGAAGCGGAACGCCGAGCCTTAAAGCTAACCTAGCACTGTTAAGTCAAGTAGCGTTTAGCAACGCTTTTAGCTCTTTGTGCATCAGCGAAGAAGCAAAGTTAGCGAACAGGCAATCAAATAGATTGTACTTAAGCTGATTGGCTTTAGTTCCCAGTAAACACGAACAGTCTACCATTATACGGGAAAACACAGCTGCGACTTCTCAAACTCACACGAGCCCTCTAGCCTATTTAAGAAGAAGCGATCGATGTGTTTACGGTTAGAC